>JADBHE010000212.1:0-80373 GCA_018136845.1 Heterotis niloticus
ACACACACACACACACACACACACACACACACACACACACACACACACACACAAAGTATAAGCAGGGTATCCGCTTGGCGTTTGTCATGCTTGTGTGTGTGGGTGTGTGTGTGGCTGGGTGATGCTCTAGGTAGTTTTCGCTGCCCTCAGAGTTTCTACCAGCAGACACCGGGGGGGGCTTAGCATTCAGTTAGTGGTGCGCGCAGAACAATGCCGCAGCAAAGGAGATAATTACGAGCAAACTGTGGCTGCGCACTTGTACAGACTGCGCACTCCTGAGGGATGTTTCATGAAACAATGCACTCCTTATCAAGCCTCCGTATTGCTTACCCCCCTATGCTGCTGCATAGCGCTCAGCTGGTTTACCTCTGCTGGACAGGTGATTTACCTTCCTTGCCTGTCTGTGCACTTTTGTGTGAGCGTGGGGGACAAATAGACGCAGCACCTAATTTCAGACTGTATTTTTGTTGTGATGCCTGAGCGTCCGTGAAGTTAAAAACAAGCAAAATTATTTCTCTCTGAATGAAAGCTACGCCACAGCATGGCCTATATGTTTTCTTGGCACAGCCAAAGTTATTTGCCCGGACCCTTGGAATTTTACCCAAAGGAGGTGAGATGAAGTCCCTTGCTGAAGCGCAGCCCCCTGCCGGGCCTCGAACCAGCAACCGTTACAGGGCTCGCGTCCACGGTCGGTGCCTTGCTGTAGGGTGGTGTGACGCGCTGGACGCTGCAGACGTCACCACGCTGGCAATCCAGAGAGAAGCGGCACAGAAGCGCTCTCATGGCTCGCAGCTGTGAGGTCAAATTAATGGGAAAATGAGAGCGTTGAAAACCCAGTGGGATCTCACCGAGGGATTATAAATACATTTCAGCGTTTTCGTTTTTTCTTGGCCTGCGAGTGGCCGCTGCTGCAGACTGACCTAAATACACACGTTTGCTGTTTAATAGGGCAATAATTCAAATGTTGCACACGTGAGGAGCTTAGGAAGATATTAGTTTTTTTTTTCCCCCTGCATAATGTGATGGGATGAGAAATTTGGCAGAATGGATGTATTTGTCATATTGGGAGATTAAAAATGAAATGCATTTGGCTTCTGTGAGAGGTTACCTCAATGTCATTGCATTTTAGTGAATGAGTGATGCGTGCAGATTGATTGATACATAGATGGATTGACGTGTATTGTGCGTATAATTTTGCTCCCCCCCATTCCTTTCTCGGTTAGAAGACAAAAGACGTTTGGCAGGTGGCCAGCGGTCCCATGGCTCCACCGCAAGCCTCGGGCAGTCTCGAAAGGCTGTTGCTGCGATGAGCAACACCCGCTTTTTACATTTATACTGTACCTGTAAATTCCACTACGTTCCTAGTTTACATACAGGTTGTGGCGCATTTCAAAATTTACCTCTTGCAATAATATGCTGATAAAGACCCATTCAAAATTTATCGCAATTCTAAGTGCATTTTCTCTAATATTTTAAAATGTAATGGAAAAAGTGTCTTCCTTTCATTACACCACTGCAGCTTGTCTTTAAAAAATCATGACTCGGTAATTGCTAGCAAAAGTGCTTTGAACCTCAGCGCACAGCTTTAAAAAGACACAACAATATCATTAAGAAGTAAGCGTGCCCTTGTGTGGGATCAATACAGAGAACTTCCTCTGCGGCATAAACATTATGGGGGGAAAAAATTATATGAATGGAATTATTTTGTGCCGTAACCGAGATGGGCGGCCCCTCACTTCATTCAGCGCTCAATGCTGTTGGTGTTATTAGCATTAACAAAGGCGGGCTTTTCTGTCCAGCCATGGGCTCAACCCGCGCCACTTTACGGCCCCCAGCGGCTCTGACAAATGGCTGCGCGTTAAAAGGTCTGTCCGCAGCGCTGAAACCCTGGCTGATGTATGGGCAGCCGCGCCTGATGAATGCACGTGTCACTCCGCCTATGACGGCCATTCATCAGCTTCTCGGGAGATATTGGATTTATAAAGAAACAAACATAATGCTATCACAAGTCAATGGGCCCTGTGATTGTGAGAGGCGTACACCTTCCCCAAAGGGCGGTCCCCTGGCGCAGAAGGTTTCGTTGGGTGACCTTGCGGACACTACGGGTGTTGTATG
The DNA here is from genome assembly GCA_018136845.1 of Heterotis niloticus. Classification (NCBI taxonomy): domain Eukaryota; kingdom Metazoa; phylum Chordata; class Actinopteri; order Osteoglossiformes; family Osteoglossidae; genus Heterotis; species Heterotis niloticus. Next base: position 2,116 of record JADBHE010000212.1, read on the forward strand.
AGTTTAGTTTCCTCTCCTCTGTCGCCTTCTGGCTTTCCCAACTGTACACGTTTAACCGTGCATCCTTGTTGTTACTGCTGCTGATCCTTGTCTGCCTCACGTTTTCATTGGGTTTGCATTGGAATGGAACTGAACTGAAAAAAGGGGGCATCTCGTAGCCTGGCTCCCACTGATTTTGGGATGGCCTCTGGACCACTGGCATGCTGACCAGTATACGCAGTTAATAATGGCTGGTTGGATGGATGGATGGATTAAAGAAAATGTCCGGTGCATTCTTCTGCTTTTGTCTGCACAGTTTAAAGGCTAATTTTTGCTTACTAAGACTTCACACATCTTTCTTGAACTCAGTTGTGCACATTTTGTTCTGTTTTTGTTCACCGTTTGATCAATTTTTGTCACGCTTTTTGTCAGCGTACATCTTTATTAAACACTCCAATCTGTAAATATTCTCCAGATGAAAAGATTACACAAAATGTAGACAAAACTGGTTTATTACACTCCGAGTCGGAGACCAAAAGCCTTTGTGTTTCTTTTATTAGACTCAACCTATCCAAATCCATAAAACAGATTCTTAAACATTTCAATAATTACCAAGCTATGTGCTGTGCCGACTGCAGTCATTTCCGTAATTTAAATCCATTTACGCGTATTGGCTTTATTTCCAGAGTTTTGACCACATATGTACAGTATTAGCAATCTGTAGTCTGGAGAAGCAGTTGTCCTTATTCATTTCCATTCCTCTCATTTCCTCCATCTGCTCAGGCTCCTCGTCTCTGTAGGAAGTTATGACTTTGCTGTGAATACATGGACTTGAAATAGAACAGCATGTTCAGTCGCAGACTTCATCCCGTGTGGCGCGTGCACACAGCTCCTGCAGACCCGGCCATGTCCTCCACGCTGAAATGGGCCTTTAGCTGCGCTGGGCTCCAGCCTTGTGCACTTTTGTTTAGCTTGTGCACGAAATGGGAGAAGTAGCTGGAGGTCTGTCACATCTGGAGCAAGGATAGTGCCGCGGAAATGGGTGTTAATCTGGAAAAGAGGCTGAATTTGTCTTGTCCTCCAAGGAACTTCCTTTAAAAAGGATTAAAACTCAGCTCCTCTTCCAAAGCCTTTCCATGGCTCGATAAGTTCAGCAAGTTTATTTGTTTTGTTTTATTTTATCATCTTCTGGAAAGATACAAACTATGTGTCTTGGATACTTCCACATAAAATAGCCGAAAATTTTTCATTTAATTCTCCAGGTAATTATAAACTATTGTCAGACTCATTTGATATGGCACTAATGTACTGAAATTCTTCATTTGGTATATAACCACTTCTGAATAAAAACACAAATTCCAGTCATTTTAAAGGTATATTTGATGAAAAGAGATTTTACATCATTTTCTCTGTTTATGCTAGCTGACCCCCCCCCCCCGCCCCCCATTGCAAACACCCCAGCTGACATCCCTAGTTTGCCTTTGTATGTTGTACAACACAGAAAGTATTGCTGGGGCCATGAAGAGAGCTCCACTACGCTGTACATATTTAACAGTCAGTAACAGACATTGCTTTCCTCTTCTCTTTGTTCGCTTTGTACTTAACAAATATCCAGTAACGTTCTGTGGTATCAGGAATTCCTGACTGCTCTCTGCCCTACTGGAACAGGCACTGCCCTTACTTTCAGTAGCCCAAGTGAGTTTGTGTGTATGTGAGTGTTTGTGTGTGTCTGTGTGTGCGCGTGCGCACGCGACCCCTGAACTGATCTGCTGGAGTTCTACAATGTTTGCATCAAGGTGAAGCATGCCCGAGCTCAGCATTTCCCCTTGTGCCATCCATTGGACCAGGCGGCCTGTCCGTCCTCTGAACCAGGGTATAGAAGCCTACCACGTTCTTATATGACATCGTTTGATACGTCTATTACTGTAGATCTCACTTGAACTCCAGAAGAGGTTCCCTTCCCAGAAACCCACGGCCTAGTAAGTGGAGAGTAGAGCCCAGGTATTGGGCTCGGTTTGGCTTTTGACTGAGCTTTCCTCAAACTCCTACAAAAGTACTGCTTCCTTAGAGATATGTAGATGAGCGTGCAGGCGGCTGACGCCACGCCCAGCAGCAGACCATACAGGGTGATGGCGGCCGTGTCCCAGCTATCCTTGCTTTTCGCCCTGAGCTCCAAACTTTCTGTCGTGACATTGACACATTTCCTGTTGTTTTTATGGTGGATGCTAGGCACCTCCACGCATACCTCGTACTGCGTAGAGGGACTCAGATGGGTTAGGTTGTACATTTTTACATCGGACGGGACGCGAGCTTTGGATACCACGCTGGGAAAATCGGTCTCCGATGTAGTTGACCACTTAATGGTTGGTGTTAGACTACCATGGGAAGCCTTCCACGACAGCAGGATGGAGGTTGCACGCCTGGATACGATGGCGAGTTTCAAAGACTCATTCGCAGGCTGTGGGAAGTATCCGTTGACCTGCACTGACACCCTTTTGAGGTCTGCTCCAACGAGGTTGTGAGCAACGCAGGTGTACAGCCCTGCCTCGCGTTCCGTGATGTCGTAGATGTCAAACGTGCCTTCGGGGTGCATGTAGTACTTGGCAGTGCCGGTGTCAGGCAAAATCTTGTCGCCAGAGGGTGTGATCCAGTAGATGTTGGGTTCTGGCTCAGCGAAGGCACGGCAGTGCAGCGAGACGGTGCTCCCGCGCTGAGCGCTGACATGGGAGGGCAGGCTCTCGGGAGAGATGAGTGGTAGGCAGATCGCCATCATTTCCCGGAGGTGGACCTGTCGCACGTGCTGTCCCTTGTACTCAGGCGGCTCCACGCAGAACAATGACTCAGGTTCCATGAAGCGGACACTGGTCTTGTTCATGCTCATCCAGCGCACCACGCAGTCGCAGCGGATAGGGTTGCTGTGCATGCTCACCTCTCGAAGGTTGGGCAGCGACTCCACAGTGATGTGGTGCAGGGCACTCAGGGCATTGTTGTTTACCATCAGCGTCTCCAGCCGGGGCAGCTTGTAGAAAGCATTGGGGTGGATGTAGGACAGCTTGGGGTTGTTGGTCGCCTCTATTTTGGTCAACTCAGGGAGGTTACTCAGGGCAAAGCTGTCGATGGAGACCAGCTCAGGCATGCTGTTTATACCAAGCTCATTCAAATGAAGCATGTCCACAAAGTCTCCCCTTTGTATCCTCTGAATGGGGTTCTTGTTAAGATCCAGAAACTTCAAGCTTGGGACCTTCCTAAGAGCACTGCAGGGCACTTTAGCGAACATGTTGTCATAAAATGAGATGCTCTCCAGCCGATCAAGACCGACCAGAGCGTTATCGGGTATTTCTGACAAATTCATTCTGGCCAGGACCAGACTGCGTAGACTGATAAGCGGCTTAAAGTTCATATCTTGGATTTGGATGATTGGGTTCTCTCCGATCATCAGCACCTCCAGTCGTGGCGTGGCCTCAAACCACTGGGAGCTGATGGCCTGCAGCCGGTTGGAGTTGAGATGGAGCCGCAGCAGATTGCTTAGCCGGAGGAAGGCTCTGGGTGCAACGAATGAGATCAGGTTGTGGTTGACGTACAGCTCCTGGAGATTGGTCAGCTGGGCGAGGCAGCTGTCGGGCAGGGCTGCTATCCAGTTCTCTTCTGCATGGAGGGACAGGAGCTGGGGCAACTTTCCCAGACTGATGTTGCTCATCGAGGAGAGATTGTTCTGAGATATGTCTATCTCTGTGATGTTGACCAGGTAATCCAAAGGCCTCTCGACCTTGGCGATGTTGTTCATCTGCAGCAGTAAGACCTGCGTGCCAGAGGGAAAGTTCTCCGGCAGGGTGACGAGTCCCACGTCGTTGCAGTCCACCGTGAGTGTTTCCATGTATACGGAACTCGGGGAGAACCAAGCCCTCACCTCACACACGCAGGATGCAGGGCACTCGTCCTTCTCATGGCCAGGCGCGACGGTGACAGCCACAGCCAGCCCCATTAGAAAGCAAGCCTGTAGTGACAAGTCCCTCATCTTGGCCCTGTTCCCCTTGGTGTGTAAGTGGTCCTTGAGGAAATCCCCCCGTTTACACTTCTGTACGTTATAAATGACCGTCTGTTGTGCGGCTGAGACAAGGAGGCCCAGTGACTCTCACCAGTCACCTCTTTGTCCTTAGTTGAGGGCAGCTTGAGGTCCACAGCCTCAACTGGGTGGTCGTGCACCCCAGGCGCACAGTGAAATCAGTATATCCTCTGGAGACAAGGCAAAAAAAAAAAAAAGCAGGACTCGGAGGTGGACGTGAGACTTTCTGTCGTGGATGGAGTACTTTATCTGGAACTGTTATCCGGGATGCACTATCATCCTTGTCTGTTTCCGCCTGGAGAAAGGGAGGAAAAGAAAAAAACTCATCAATACAAATTTACCTGACATGAGTATAAACACACGGTGACATCTCGTTGGACCACAGGATTATAAATTGATGACATTTTTTTTAAAGAATTTGAAAAATATCATAATGTTCGCGCTTCAGGCAGGGAATTTCTTAGTCTGTTCCTAGCATCAAAATCTAAATGTCCACCGGCCTTCGCTGGATGCTTATCGTGTTCCGGAAGATGCATGGCCATGTTGGGGTTTTCATAGCACAGACGCATCCTGCACCAATCGCCCTGTGATGACTGCAGCCCGACGGGAGTCGCCCAGCACTCGAGTCGGGTCCGAGCCACCTTAAGTCTCCTGATTTTGGCTGTATGAACCCATTCCATCTTACAATTCGAAGCGCACATGAAGGGAGTCGCTGCAAATTCCGCCACGTTTGACACATCACCCAGAGGTTATCTAAGCACACTTTCAAACTCTGTTTGATTTGGAGTAAAACTATCAACCTTCCTTCACAGATCCATTCATCAGAGCTCCCTGCTGATTTTAACAGGTAGATTTCCAGCACCAGATGGGCATCTAATTCAGTTCCCTCCCATTGCAGTCTCAGTATATTTAGCCAGACTGTATAATGAAAAGTCTAAGGCAACGATTCCTTAATGTGAAGAAATTTTGAAATAATATATTGGTAATTTATTTTGGTCTCTAAATAAGAGCAAATTTGCCAAGCTGCATATGTTTCATCTTCACCCAATAAACTTCAGCTAACAGGCATACTGGGCCAGGCGGCTCCAGAGAAATGGTTAAAAATTTGTTTGTTTGTTTGTTTTGTTTGGCTTCATTAGCTGTGCAAGCATCTGTTGTGCTCTTAAATAGGGGTCAGGATAAGATATGCTTGGTGAATATTTTTATGAATGTATATATCCACTTTTTATGGCTTAGTGCAGTAAATAACATGGCGATAAAATGTGTAGGCCTGAAACGGGCCTGCTCGAGCCAGAAAGGGTGGCTTCTCCAAGGCTACGAGACACGCTCTCCGTCGCTGCTTCTAATATTGCATAACAATAGACGTTTCGAAAAAACGCTAGCAAAACTGCAGCAACAAAATGCTTTAAATCAGCTCCGTGGAAGCATCTGTTGTGGGCTGAACAGCAGGTCAGAGAAAGACAGTCCTGGCAAGAGTGCGTCGCAAAAATCGTTTGTGAAAGAAGTATAAAACTTAGAAACCTCACACTCCTGCTGCGCAGCACTTTGTGGCTTGCAGATAAAACACGAGAATGTGTGATAGTGAAAAAAAAAGATCTTTGATACAACAGTAGTGATTGTAGTTGCGCTACTTAGCCCGGATTAGCGGTGTTATTTATTTATTTGTCTGGTTTTGGGCAGCACTCGTACGCTGCCGGTTTCCGTTTGATCCTTCCCGCCAACAGCCGCGCCTCCGACATTAGGCGCAAAGCAAGGCCCTGAAATTGGACGGGTTTACCTTTTCCGCGGGTGAGCGGGCTACGACTTGTGGGCCTCCTGGAGTCACCGTGCAGCGGTCCACCCCTCCCTTAAAACCCCCCGAGGGTAGCATCTCGCAGGCCTGCCATCTAATAGTGAGCATAGGCATCACTTTGAAGCCTGCAGATCCAGGCTTCAAACCTCCGCTCCTGCTGTAGTACCTGTGATCGAGGTACTTACCCCGCACTGAAACGGTAAGAATACCCCGCTGCGTAAATAGGTAAATTGTTGGTGCCGAAGCTTAGCACACACACCTAACATCGTGAGCTACCTTGGACCGATGTGTCAGCTAAATAATGGCTGATAATAATAATTTACACCGCACGAGGGAGGCGTTCCTACCTGCTAGGCACAACTGGGTATTTCTCGAAGGCTGCGGGCATTTTAATGAGCACATTGCATCCCGCTCCCTCCCTCACCGAAACATGCGCTTCTGCTAGCGTTGTGCAAGCAGAGCGGTAGGAAAGCATGACCGTTTCATTCACGCTCTTATCCGACGCGTTCTAACAGCGGAGTGACGCGTGAGCCCTTCTTAACTCATTCAATCTTTGCAGATGACAAGAAAGGACCGATCGCATTCATTGCGTTCTTCGTGCTTGCGATGTATTTACTGTATGTAAATACGATTTGCGATGCAGTTCCGCACTCTTTCACGGTCTACACGTCTGATGGTGCAGACTCGTTCAGGTTTTGTCCCTGGTTGCTGTTCCATGCACGATAACCGTGCTGATGTGGCTTTGTCGCTGAAGACGTCTCTGCCATGTAAGTCACACATCCAACAGTCTGCCCTCTGACCACAGGGTCTCCATTCGACCCTTCGTCGCAAAATAGATGGCAGGGTTTCCCGTTGCCGTCCACCTGTCAGAGCAGTGGGGCTGGACCGTGGTCATGTCCACAGGTCTAATGAACGTTCACTTCTTTAAAGTCTACAGTCTGCACAATCATGTGCATGTGCAAAAAGAAGGGAGTGAAATGAAACCCCCCGGAATGGACTGGCATCCTTTCTGGGGTGTAACCTTGAGCAGCCTCGCACCCGGCACAAACACACTACATTGCGTATCTCCAGGGTAGAGCGCACATGTGTTCAAAAAAGCGACACAGCAAAGCATAAGCATAACGCGCTTTGGTCAAAGCGCGGTACTGTACAGCGAAAGGCGTACTACTCTGTGACTGCATCCCATGCTCGGTTACAAAGGATTATGGTAATGTGTGACGTCAGAGGAAAACCGAGAAATTCATTTTGTCAGAAGCCCTTAAGCTATTTGCCACCATTGTTAGCACTTATTAAACATTAAAAGGATGCAAAGCGCAAACCCTTCCCGGCGAAGGGCTATTCGGATGTTCGCTTTAAAACAGGACCGTAATTTAAAACAATGAGACGGTGTACCAACAGCTAAAGTGTTGTTGCGATAATTATTGTTAAATGTTGAACGGCATAAATCTGTCTGCATACGGTAAGATTGTTTGGACAAATATATCAGTTAGATGACAAATGAATCGTAATAGCTTGAGATAATTGTGCAGTTAAACGGTTTGTCATGGTGAACAGGCCAGCGGTGTGTATCTGGGGTAAAAGTCTACGCAGTAACATTCGAATCCTCATCTTTACCTATTTACCTTCTCTTGCACTTTTGGTCAAGGATCCACAGTCCTTGACTAAAATGTTGAACAATAATTCAAGGCGAGCAGTTATATAGAGGAAAATTTGATCACAAATGCAGTACGCAGGTGTGTTACGGCGTACAGGGTCCTGCAATAACCCAGTTTAATGAGCAATGGTAGACGTGTGGCTGCGTAGGATGGACGTTGCTCTCCTCAGTGCTGCTTTGCTCAAAGAGGAGACCCAGCTTAGCGCGGTTTTTTTATGCTTCCATTTCCACGGAGGGGACCGGACCCTCGGTGAGTACGTTTGATGTCCGATGCCACGATTTGCAGCCTTTCGCACACGCCGAGGTCGAACCGAGGGCCGGCGCCCTCACCCTCATATGCTGCATTGCTGGGAGGGCCTCCGCCAGGCCCCTCATTTACTGCACTTTCGGCACCAGAATCCGCCACCGGACGCAGTCTGTTTATTTGCGATCTGTAGAATTAGAGGCGGCATAATAAATAAAAAGCAGCCGCTGGCCTACCGCGCACAGATGCCATTCTTCTTCTTTTTTGACCCTTCTGCACTTTTTAATCTGTTATAATGAGCAGACACTGCGACTTTTTATGTAGAAAAGAAACAATCGACGCGGACTGAAAAAGTTTGCAGGTTTGCCTGTTTTTGCCGCGGAAAAAATTCAGGGCATGCTCCGTACATTATTGTTTAAAAAGGGAATTATTAACAAGGTATGCTCTTTAATTTTTCACCACAATATCACTAGCAGATGAAACCAACCAGCTGTCAAGGTTTTCATGGTGTTTTGGCTCCCACTGTGGAGGTTTTGGACTTTGAATGAACTAAACAAGTCTGGCAGGAGATGGATTAACCAACAGGAACTTAATAATTTTGGCAGGAGATGGGATAGAATGATGAGAGCTTAACCTGTTCTCCATAACTGGCGTAAAATCAGGTGGACACACGACCCGCTTCCTGGAAGATGAATGATGACAACTTGAGTGCTTTGACCGTGTGTTTACAGAAGCACACAGTCAGTACCGCGGTAAATAAGATTACAGCAAGAAGGCAGTGAGTCAAGCATCTGCCATGATGTCATTCAACTCAGAGTACAGCAGTTCTGGAACGTGCTGGAAGCACAGGCTCTGCCCTTATCTGACAGATAGGCTCAGCGCAAACGCTTGGAAACATCTACTTCGGAGGAACTTCTACCTTCATCTCTCTCCTGTGTCAGGATGCACATGGATGGGGAAATTAGACAGTGGACCCCTGGGATGTTTAGGTGGCGCTGATTTAAAAATACAGCCGGGTTTCAGCATGGGGGCTGAGAAAGGAAGGCAAGAGGCAATAAAATGTATGGGAGCCACTTGACTCCTGAGCGAAGCAACCAACAGGCACCCCTTGTCCTTCTCCACATGGACTGCGATGCCATTTGTCTAAATTAAAGTCATTATCCTTGTGGAGTCTGAAAAGCAAGCGCGTGTTTCCGTACTCCTTGCAGCCATCGTGGTCGTGCTGCTGTCGTTGAACTCCAACTATATCAGCAGATGATCTAAGACTGGAGAGCGTATCAGGGGTCACCCATGTGATTCCCTGTCAGTAACCCTGGGGGGCGGAACCACAGCAGACAGGGAGGGAGGAAATGGGGGGAATCTTCCCCGGTGTGTGGCAAACTGCAGTTGCTGCCATCCAGAGAATCGCATGAGCCTGTGCTCATACTAAAACCCCCCAGCACACGCGCGTACACACAGACACGCACTCCTTGCAGCATTGATTTATCATTTAGGGGTTTCTCTCCCCCACCTCCCTGTGGTGAAGCAGAGTTCATTAAGCAGCCAGCGGGGGTGGGGGGGTTACGTGGTGCACCACTAATGAAAATCCATGTTGAACGCTTCCGGAACCCCCACCACCCAGCACAGCCGGATCTCCCTGCCCTGCTCACAAATAACCAGACTGACAGCAGATTGGGAATCGAAGGGGGAGATGTCAGCAGCCTGCAGCTTTAGGCTCTGGGGTCATTCATCCCCCATCCGCCGCCCTCATGCCTGTAGATTGATCCTACCACCCCCCCACCGCAGTTGCCGGCGGTAACCGACGCAGAGTAGCATCCTCCCCCTCACTCCATCACAGCAACACTCGGCAAACTGTTACATAAATAAGCGGGTTTCTCTGTGGGTGCTGCTGAAGCGCCGTTGACCGCGGCAGGGGTTTGCCGAATTTAATCTGCGGGTGCAAATATGGTGCGCGGGCTGGAGCAGTTGCCATGTCTGTTTGTGTGACGAACACGCGGACGCCACAGAGCGCACAGGACTTCTGGGAATGAGCTCCTGCACGCAGGTGGAATGAGGCTTTGACGGATGGAGATTTTTTTACCGCTTGGCAGGCTGTCTGTACCGCGGTGTTGTCGTAGGGCTCGTGCACTCCTTCGCCTTGAGAATGAAAACAACAGCTGACCGGTGCTCGGCCCTTCAAGGTTCACCCCCTAAGGGACCCTTATTGCTGTTAATGGGAACATTACCACGATTACCGTCATTTACACTTGATACTGCCTCATGAATCTGAGCAGATCACTGAAGCAACTTTGCTGCATCAATTTCTGTTATTAATTTTATTATTAACTATTATTTAGCTCTCTCCTGTCCTAAATGACAAGCAATGAAAGTTTTTTTTTTTTTTTTTTTTTTACTGCAAGCCACCTACAGCTTTTCCATTTATACAGTGTGAGCAGGGATTCGAACCCAGCTCTACCTACCCTACCCTTTACCCACATCCACTCTGCCCCTATAGGAACACTTTAGGAGCACTGAAGTATGGGAGTGTGTGTTGTGAAGGGAGGGGTTCAGCAGGTACCTTTTAAAAGCTCTAAAAAGTTCAATCACAGCCTGGAGGCACGCAGGTCCCATTGTTGCCCCCTGTCAACTCAAAGCCTCGAGTTCGAATCCCACCTCCTGCTGTAGGACCCTTGATTTTCGCCATTTACACTGAAATGATATTGTGGGTCACTTTCATCAGCTAAATAAATGAATGAACATTTAGCTCCTGTTTACATATGCAGGGATGTGCTCTGTGTCCTGATGACATGAACCGTGTTGTGACTCTCATCCAGGGCTTCGCTACGGGACCCTCAGCCCGCTCTGGGTGGTCACACACAGTTGAGGCCCTTGGTGACCAGGCCACCTGTTTTGCTGCACCAGGTGTCCAGCGATACACGCTGGTCCCTCGTGGTCATCTTCCATCCGCCTATCGCTGTTCCCTGTATGATATTCCCATGCGCTTCTTTGTCATACATGCTCCAATGTGTCACCAAAGGCCACCTCGCGCGAAGTCACCAGCGGCAAAACGTGCCAGAAAAGCAGAAGATCTGCTCCTCGGCTTTTCCCTGCGCTTCTGTTTCCAGCGTTCAATTTTTCATAACTATTCCTGCCAAAAGCAAATTGTGCCGCAATGTTCATTTTCTTTGCGACTAAGTTCATCCGTTTTGTGGAGAGGAAATCGAATGGAGCTGCTACGCTGTCAACGCTGCTTTATCGTCACCATTTACAAAGGTCACCGGAATTAACCGGCACCTGCCCCTTGGAGCTCCGCCACGGGGGAACAACAGCGTGGGCAAAACCGCGTGGAAGGTCAGGCTGTGGCACCGTGGATCTCGGGTAACTGCTCACTTGCAAAGCAGGCTAACAAAAAGCTCCAGGAAGCTCATCTTGCCCAGAAGCAAATCTGATATTTATCAAGATGGGTGGATGCGGTCATATGGGTTCAAACTCAGTTTGCCCTCTCCATTTGTTTTTATTCTTTTAGCTTACACGTTTCTCCAAAGTTATTTAATCATTATTTATACGGCTTGGTTACTTTTAAGGTATCAGTTCAGCGCAAGTATCTTGCCCAGGGGTACCACAGCAGCAGATGGGATTTGAACGTAGGCCCTTTGAGCCCAAGCTGCTGCCAGGCATCTCTCAGAAGTCGCACTTGCCTGCTGGCCACTATGAGGAGCCCCACAGAACCGGCTTTTTCCCAACAGCTGTCTGTTCACGGCTCTTCCTTTATTGATGATGCATTTGGTACAAATCAGTAACTGTAAAATGTGCTATAAAAAGACAGGTTATTGTGCATAACCTGTGCAGATTGGGATGTTTGCTGCTGGAAATTTCCACTTGCTGGCAGCTTGGGTAGGTGCCTGTTGTGGACAAAAACATTAGCTGTTGACCCATGTGGATACTCCGCCGCACACAGGCTGGACCCATTGAGGAGATCGGTGGAAGCCCTGGAGGCGGGAGATCGCATGAACAAAACGGGACACGAAAGGGCCGCAGGACCAGGAAAAACAGACACATCGCGGGGAGCCAGAGGGGTCTGCCTGTGGTCCACCGCGGCCCACCGAGACACGGCTACCAGGCACCGGCTGCCCGGCACGATGTGCTCGGGGGCCATCGTTTGTGAATCAAGTTTTAACCCTTGTCAAGTTTAGCGCTGCAGGTGTCCACAGCATTCTCAAGTGCCGAGGATCAAGGAGGGGATGTGTTTAACCCCCCTGTCCCAGCTTAGAGTCACCATTCAGTGTCGCTGGAAGCCGGAGCAAACCTGGGCCAGGTGAGAGGAACGAGACACACGGTGGCAGCGGTGCACAACAAGCAAACAGGAAGGTTCCACCAGACGCAGTTGCTCTCGTCCGACTGCCGCTCATCTGAATGCAGGCTGTGGGCTCTGCGAAGCTGTGGAACAGCTGCAGTGCTGCGGTGGCAGTGGTGCGCAGCGGGACAGACACATGCCAAGGCAAGAGGAAAAAACGGAACTCACCAGCGTTGGAGAGATCAGATCCCCCCCTGGTGTACGTGAGAGCGCGCTACTCCATTTGGGTGCGCAGTAGAGCTCTGGTCAGTGCACTGTTCCTGCGTCGGTTGCCCGTGCAGACGAGAGTGCAAGATGCATTTCTCTCTCTCTCTCTCTCTCTCTCTCTCGCTCTCTCTCTCTCTCTCTCTCTCTCTCCGTTTTTCCAAGCACTGCTCAGTCTCAGCCAAGTGGCAGCGTGCGCCGAGGAGCGGAGAGACACTGCAAGCGCTGGCTTATTCCACCTCTCTTCCTCCTGCCTCCTCCTCCTCCTCCGTAGAGCAGATAGCAGCGTATCGCCCACAGCAGAAGCTGTCACATTGACACGGGGCCGTCTGCTCGGCGCTCATTAAAAACCCAGCAGATGCTCCACCCCCCCTCCCCGGAGAAGAGCCAATGGCTTCCGAGATGCGAGGAGGAGGACTGAGGTGTGCTGGCATCTTATTGGATGGCAGCACCTGCCTGTCAATTTGTCACCGTCCCTCGATTACTAAAGCGTTTGGAGTTGGGGGGGTAAGAGAGGGGGAGACAGAGTGAAATAGAAGAAGAATTAATATCTGTTTATATTAGAACAAGAGTCCCTCATTTTTGGACTGCAAATGATGGTGAAGCCTGTTTGTGACAAAAGAGCGTTACCGGCCGTTGTTCTGCTGATTTGACTGCAAGTTTTCTGAAAGCCGGATGATCCGCCTCCTCAGCACCGCACTGTAAAGATCGCTCGGTCCGTTGCTTGCCGTAATCTGGCCAGCGTTGTATTTTCATTTTCACGGAGGGAAATAACTGACAATCTTATTTTGTAGTGCCCAGCAGACCCGTCCCTGCTGCGGCCCTCACAGGACTGATGTGTCCCAGCTGCGGAGCGAATGCTGACGGGGATTTGTGGTCACCCAGTTACTCAATCCACACATTCCCAAGGATGCAGAAGTTACCGACAAAGGGATGCTGACGGCTTCTTGTGGCAGTCCAGGTGGACGTCCGTGTGATTTTTTTTTTTTTTTTGATGACTCGTCGTACCTGCCACGAAAAACGTGCGTCAGATTAAAAGCCGTAAATCCGGTTTGCGCGCTGTCACCGTAACTTACAGCTGTCCGTGTGCAGCCCTCCAAGGCTCGCCACAAACGTGTAAGGACTAGCAAACGCTTTCCATTACATTTCCACTGTCCATTGGAGTAAGCAAGGACTGGGCTGACGGAAGAATTTATGAGCCTGATTTTCACAGTTATAAATGTTTCACTGGAAATGCAGAGGAAATGATCTTGTTGTTTAAAGGCTAGCATTTCAGCAGCTTAAGATCAACAGTTTACAACAAGACCAGCGGTCTTGGATCTTTAAAAAAGAAATTTAGACCAGACTTCATCCACTAAAATGTCCACCATATAAAAAAGACACCGCTGGACTGACATTTATGTTGGCATGGGGTCGTCTCCGTGGCATCGTCCGTTCTGTAGATAAGGCCTTTGAAATAAGGCCAGCGTGACAAGTACGGTTCCTTGAATTTTTGTCACACCCGGGAATTTCCATTAATGTCTGTGGAGTGGTGGGGAAGTCCATCTGGAGCAGCTAAGAGTAGTCAAAGATTGAGCTAAGCAGTGCAGAAGGCCTGTCGAGCTCAGCAAGACCATTTAGGCAGCAAGCGCAAATGTCACTCCGCATCGCGTCTCCTGTGCAGGGCGACGGAGGGAGAAAAAAAACGAGTGTTGATGGAAACAATTGGAATAAACAAAAGAGTGCACTTTCTGTATACAAACCATGTATGCTGTGATCTGTGCAAAGCTTTTTTTAAATATAGGAAACGCAGTCAGCGTAGGTCTTTCAGCTCCGGCGCTAAAAATTTGCCCGTTTCAGCTTTGTGCACCTGTTGGTTGACTTTCATACATTTTCCCGTTTTCAAAGGGCCTCGTGTTAAACTTGGCACCGTTGGATGGGGCTACGACAATCAAAGTGAATATTTTCCATCTGTCTCCGTAACGGATGCGTAACGGGAAGCCTGCGTTGCAACAGAATTATCAGAATACGACACATAATTCCATAATGCACTTCCATGCATGAACGGCATCTATCAGTTACTGTGAAATAACAGATAAGCCGGATGCAGCTGCCGCCAGTTTCACCGCCGCCGCTGCTGTTTTTGTTGTTGTTATGACGACACGCGCAGGGCGCTGATGTTCCCGTATCCTTACGCAAACAAATGCTAAATTCTAAAAAGGACAGATGAGGTGGTAGGGCTAATGTCCTTAAGAGACGCGGTGGAACGTGTAGCGAGGAGGTGAGCACCTCCAGGGTGCACGAATCTCAGGGCTGCATTTAGCGATGCTTCGCAAACCCTGCTGACTGAGCGGCCCGTGTCTGTATAACAAAAAGTCGTCTGTGCCCGTGAACTGTGCCGTTTTTACCGGCGCTTTCTATTTGCGTCCCTCATAAGTCAAGGTTCCAGAGCTTTGGGATTTGGGCGATGCGCATTTAAAACGGAAGTTCTCGCATGGCAAGGCGGCGAGCGCTGTAGTGCCCCATGATGTCCAGCACTTCCTCAAAAGTGAGAAGCACTGCGGCTTTACGTTTCATCAGTGTGCATGACTTGGGTCAGGAGCTCCAAGGCTCTCTTCCGGGAACGCAACGTCGCATTGTGGTTACGGTTCCTTAACCGGTTGCAGTGCGCGAGACCGTGGCCCCGCCCACTTACGGAGTTATCGCCTCCACCTGATTGATGAGAGCCAGGTGCTGCGATGCTGCTTTAATGGACTGTTGGACAGCAGGAGGCATCGCACTGCTGAGCTTACCTTGGTGTGGGTGCAGATGCCACCCAACCCTCCCCTTTTTATGCATGCGTATGTTTTTTGCGGCGGTTGTTTTACATTTTAAATAAAGAACCCTGCTTTTCCCTCCATACCACCTCACACCTGGTCACTCCCTGAACCATACACCCCTGTTTTGCAGTATGTGGATCACTTTATGGAATGGAGGAGAATAACTGCTTACATATTTGCCCCCCCCCCCCCCCGTTTGCGGTCAGGTGCACTGCAAATTTATGCCGCTTATTAAGAAGCGCATTGCCACAGTTAAAGAGGGGAAATGATTTATTTGCCAGAGATTATTATGTAATAAGGGAGACTTTTTTGCAGGACCGCTTGTGTCAGCGTCTTCTGCGGGTTCCTGCCTCAGACTGCTTAGCTCGTGCGGCAGCCAGATGAGGCCTCACACAAAGATCGCCTTTTTGTTTCACGTGAGCTGTTCGGTCAAAAAGTCTGTCATCCTTTGTAAGCGCATGCTTGCTGCGTGCCCCGCCGGGGAAGAAAAAGGGTAGGGAAAGTTTTGAAAATGAAGGGAAAGGGAGGTGCAAGAGGTGGCGTGGTAACCTTGAAAGCCGCGTGAAAAGTCTCCCTCAACTCCGAGGTCGACCTGCACTAAGATTGTACCGGAACCACAGCATATCGGCTTGAGGAGGTTGTCAAAGGCAACCCCCTCCTTCTGTAAATGGATGCCACCTTAGGTGTATATGATAAAACAGTGTGCATGTGTACCAAATGACACAAGACATCTTGGTAAGGTGGCCCTGCCTTGGGTGCAGCAGAAGGTGAGAGCGTTTTGGGTAAGAATGGAGGCCCGTGTGCTTCCTAGGAGATGGATGGCGGAACAGTTCTATCAGTCCAGGGAATGAATACTCTGTGGTTTTCAAGGACGTGTATTAGTTTTAGATATATGGCACCGGTGTCCCCCAGCTGGGAGACAGCGCGTCTAGCAGGCCTGCGCCATGCAGGTGCTCTTCTTCAGGAGGCACCCGCAGGCCCCCAGTTCACTGTATTCTGCTTGATTCCACCATCGTGACTCTTTGTGGTTGGTGAAGCCATACCTGCTTTCACAGTCTTCTCTTCAAAGCCGGTGTGTGCGGACGGCTCTGCGCTGGGCCCGCCTGTCAGTCACTCACGGAGGTGGGCGGCTAGGTGCGGTACAGAGCAGAGGGGCCGCTTTGATGCAGTCAGGAAGCTCATCTCAGTCTTGTCGCTGTCAGGGGGCTACAGATCGCTTTCTAGAAACCGGACCAAAAAAGGTTGATTTTTAAACTTTCTTGGCTTGTTTTATTTAACTGCAGCCTTGTTTTTGTTAGTCTTGAATTATTCAGCTGTGTACTCGCCTCGTGGAAAGACTTTACCTCTCGTGGCGCTAACATTTACCCTGCACCGATGGCCAAACACGTTTCAGCCGTGTCTCCTGGCTTAACAATGTGATGTCCTGCCTGCTAAACCGGATTAATGCAATGTTACACCCCTGTCTTGGCAGCTGGCGCTAATTTTAAACCGAACAGCACCGTGGCTAAAGCCGGGGTACGTTTTTTGGTTCGAGAATTAAATCCATGCCCACGCGGCTCTCGGTTCTTATAGATCTCTGTGTTGTTGGATCTGATTATTTTGAAGTGCGCACTTTGCTTGTTGCTTTCGCAAACACGCAGATGAAATAAAGTTGCCAGCTACCGGGATGAATTATGAATGGGTTGTGGAGCCCTGTAGGCAGGGAAGTCTCGCTAAAGTTCAAAGTGGGCTTCGTGTGGGCTGCTTTACAAATTTAATGTGGCCAAAAACAGCTGGCCTTCTGTCAAATGCGTGTTGTAAGTACGAGTCGATCCTTTCAGTTTTGCGTGTTTGCTGCTTTACTATTAATCGTCATTACATATTAATTTTTGCTTTCGTTCTGGACATTCCGGCACCGCTTAATACAAAGGAAAACGTAATATAGGTGAAAAACACTATTAACGCATCTCCTCGTAATGCTTGTGCTACTTTTCAGCAAACAAGCGATACTCTTTGGTAAGGATGTTGATCTATGGATCAGGCGCCCTTCAAAGGGTTCAAAAAGTATAATCGATCAAAAGAACTAATAAACTTATATACTGGCATTACATCAGGGAAGCTTTTTACATTCTGCTGCGGCGTTCCAAATAAACCGGAACCGAGTTTGCATCTTTATGAAAACTGAATTGCACGTTTAATTATAGCAGTGGGCTAAGTATTGGTTGCCGAGTCTAATGTTCAGATCAAACATGAAAGCTGCGCTCTTTATTTCCTGCAGCAGACCAGACTTTGAAGCGGAGCCGTTCTCATTTGATGTGTTTTCACCCGGGGGGTCGCGTCTCGCAGCGACACAGATGGAGGGTGGCCTCAGAGCAGCGGTCCAGCGTTTCCCCCAGCGCAGGTTTGCAGACGGGGGGCCCCTCTCAGATGTGGCTTATCCAGGATATGCAGGGTGTTCCGGGTGAGAAGGTGCCGAGAGCGCCGCCCGGCACCTAGACGCACTTGAACGCGCAAGGGTGCAGTATTAGTCGTGACCACAAATCCCTCCACCCACTTTGCACCGGGATTGTCTTCGTATGGTGTAATTTTGCTCCGTATTGCATGTTCGGAGCCTGTACCCAAATTAAGCCTTTTTCAACACCTAGATGAGCCCGGCTCCCGTGAAGATGAATCCGTGGGCCGCCAGGCCGCCTGCCAACAGAAGCTGTAACACCTCAGGACAGACGGCGCAGGGTGTCCCGAGAGCCAAGTTGTCCCTCTCCTCCGCCGTGACTTGCACAGGCCTGCCAGCCTTAGCACATGTGAGCTGGTGCCTTGCTCAGGAAGGCTACAGCAGGAGGTGGGATTCCTTCAAGTGGAAGGTGGCAGCTGTAACTACGACACCACCTGCTACACATCCAGCAAGGTGTTTGCAGCCCACACACCGCTTGGGTGTCTTCTGGTACACGACACTAGCCCAGCAGGGTGGATGTCAAGGGGACTGTAAGAAACTGGGCCATTTTTCAGACCGGCTCTTTGAGGCGTCCCGCACCTACTGGTATCAACATACATTTTAATAAGCATCCGAGACCCCTCACGTCAGACCATTACTTTAATAAGCAAGTAAAGAGATTAAGTGAAAAACAATACACACTACGACCTATGAGGATGAAGCTACTTACTGTGGAATGAGGTCAACCCCGCAGATTTGTCACAGGGGGTTAAGAAGGTGCTTAGTGACTAATGGTTGAAGAAGACGAACCTGTGAGCAAATTGCTGTCACTTTAAGTTGTGGGAGGGCCTCCTCCTGTACCCTTGAGAGTACGAATAGGAAGAGCGTAAACCGCGGAGGCCTCTCTGGCTAAAAGTTAAGCATGTAAATCCCTGTCGTTTAATAGCCGAAACCCGTGATTGATTTTGGCCGTGGGAGCCCGAGGTTCAGCAGAGCACCGCGGTGCTGCTCAAACCTCTTTTCAGCAGGAGATGGGGCAGCACGAGAGC
Source organism: Heterotis niloticus (assembly GCA_018136845.1). Taxonomy (NCBI): domain Eukaryota; kingdom Metazoa; phylum Chordata; class Actinopteri; order Osteoglossiformes; family Osteoglossidae; genus Heterotis; species Heterotis niloticus. Next base: position 20,642 of record JADBHE010000212.1, read on the forward strand.
GTTTCTCTAAGTCGAGCCGATCCAGCCGGCGAGCCGCTGTTAAAAAGTGCGCGTTTCACCCTCCGTTCATCAGATCTCGGTAAACGGAAGGCAGCTTCACCGCTGTGTTTCGCCTGTTTGTAGTTCTTGTTTTCGAATTCCTGTTTGGTGAAGTAGTGCAGCAACCACGTTCTTTCAGATTAAGCCCAGGAAGAATCGAATTGTGGTGACAGATGGTGGAGTGATGGAGAAGTCCAACCAAAAGAAGCTCTTTTTGCAGCAGAAGCAGCAGCTGTGGTGGTGGGCTGCTCTGCAGCATCGTCAGAAGTCGCTTCTCCTTCTGAACAGCAGCTGGGCCACATGTTCTGCTCACGTGCACCTGTTCCACAAAGATCCAAAGGTATAGACGGCACAAGGGTGGTGGAAGTCGAGTACAAAACAGACTTGGTCGTTCTCAGGTTGTCCCACTCTCTCCACAGCCTGGGCCAAAGTTACACCCGAAACACTTGGTGGAACAGAAGCGTTCGCAGATCATTCGTACCAGTAGCCACGCGCACAAAGCTAAAGGCAGAGGACCGTTCGCAGCGCAGGCAGGGTGGAAAACGCTGCTGACAATGAACAGTCAGCGCGTAGGTGAACACCCATTTTTCATTGCAGCACAGTGTATCGGAAAAAAAAGAGAAATTACATAGCTTAAATCAAAAATTGAAAGCACGCTGTCGGAACAAATTTATGCACAACTTTCTGGTTTCGCTGCTCAGTTATAAACAAGTTGCAACACTGCAAGATGCAAATGAAGAAATGAACTGTTGAGAGGAGGAGAAATTTAATGTGACATTTGACAGCGCTTTGTCTGACAAGCTCCAGAAATGCTCGCTGAATATCTCACCTCACCGCCGCCTCCAAATTGACATCAGCGTTTTGATATCTGTATTTTGCCTTGATGATCCTATCTTAGAGAACGTCAGTTCACACGGTTTATCCTGACATGGGTGATAACATCAAAATGCCTGATAGTGCGACGTTGGGAGCCCAAATATGACAAACTGGTATTCGTCACTCTTCCGAGGCCAACTGTTTGCTTATGGGTTTAACGGTGCATCATTGTGTTTAAAGCTGCGGGTTAATAGGATGACTGGAGGCAAGTAACTGGAGGGGTGGGGGGGGGGCTTTCAGGTCGCTGAAGACGTTTTAATATGTCAGTTATGTCTGCGTTCTGCTTGGAATGATAACCGGCACACTTCTTCACAAAGGCCTTCCTTACGCCGCTGAGCGTGGAAGAAGAGTCTGATAACAGAAGCGCTGGCGACTGCCCAGTGAAGCAGCCAGAGAATTACCCAAAAATGACTCATTTAATTTTACATTGAAGGACCTGGAACTTTTCCACCTATCAGCTTTTATTATTTTTTTTAACATTTGTTGTGAAGACACAATCCCAACCAGCGCATAATGGACAGTACCATTGTCACAGCGCATTTAATCCCATTGAGGTGGGATGGAAGGAGCAGGGTGCCAGCTCTGGAGTACGCGGGCTGGGGAGGTCCGGGCAATTTGAGATGAATGCTGGCCCACAGGGGTTCTCTGGGAGCAGTGGAGTAGCAGGGGACCCATTTCAGAGGTCAGCAAAGCTTCTTCTGCTGATGGAAGGGTACTGGGACACCAGTGCAGTGGCACGGGGGAAGGTGTCTTTCCGTCAAAATTACCGTCACCTCACTGGTCACGCCACAACACACTGTGGATCGGTGGAGGCTCCTTCACTTTGTCTCAGAGATAGTATTTTTTGGTTGTCATTTTTATCTTGAAAGACAGGTTCATTGTTTCAACCCCTGGGTCCTGCAAGCCAGTTTATTGCGCCACCTGCCAGAACTGTAACAGGTACCGACCGAACCGAATCACTGATGCTGTAATGGGAGGCGGCGGCAGTATCAGCGCCGACTCCAAGCAGCAGGCTGCTTGTTATTGTCCCCGTTTCCTTAACATTTTCTTGCCTAATTTCACTGATTCTAAAGGACCCGCTTGGCAGTAAACAGCTTAACTGGGCTGCGTTGGACGCCTGAAAACAAACAAGACGATTCAGACAACTGCGGCAGCACAGAATGGCTTGGGAGCGCTTCTGCTTCACGCGCTGAAAAGACCACGGACTCTCCATCCAAATCATGGCACCTCTTTCGGTGCCTGTCAGGAGGCTGAGCATCAGACGGGTCTATTCGTGTCATTTTATTTTTCTGTCAATGGCTCCTTTTATCTTCTTTTATGTTGAAATTGAGCAGTCCAGTAAAATCCATTCCTGCTGACATCGTGAAGGAAGATGCCTGAGATCCATCCCACGGTAAAGGTACCGGTAGGTGTTGCATGGGCAAGACGGATTGCCGCCCAGGCATAGCGTAAATCTAAGATGGCGCCCCGTGACTTGCCATGCAGTGTCACCGTCACTGTACATTTTCACTGAGCGATAAGGCTTCTTTGCTTCGAGGTGGAGCTTCTGAACTGTTTAGGAAGTGCTCGCCCAATACCTTCGATGGAGGTTAAACAAATTTGATCAAGTTATGACAGGTTCAGCCCTGGTAAAAATTGATTTGAGAGTCACATATTGGACAATTTTCTGTACATCTTTTGGTCAGAGGACTCTCTAGGTCAAGACATAAAGGGCTTCTTTACGCAGAAACCGTCTGCCATGAGGCGTTACACAGATAAATGATGCTGCATTTCATGTTCGCATGTTTCAAATAAGAAATTCGCTGATAATATTGTCATAAATTTCCCTGACGGAAGAAAGCTGGTCTTCCCCGGGCGCTCGCTGTTTATTACCGCTGACAGCATCGTAAATCAACCTTTAGGAGCCAAGCGGTCGCGCAGCGATGTTACACACATCTGTTAACAAACATGCATTTCATTTTTATTTCGTTGTCACGGAGGAAAATTGAGCAGCTTGGCCGCAGAAGATAGCGTGGACCTTGGTGCATAGCGGATCCTTTCATTCTCGCTTGGCGTTGAGGCAGCAGGAAATCCAGCGGTTAAAGGACAAGCACTGGCAGCCAGAAGGTTTCCTGAGGCTGTATGCCTCTGAGAAGCTCATTGTTGTTCAGCCTGCAGGTCCGCTCTCCATCAGAGCCACAGACCAGCTTATCCGGTGTGGGTGGGATTCAGCACTGTCACTGTTCTCACAACTCTGTGATGTTGTTCTTCATTCAGCTGATGCCTTTCTCCAAACATCTTGCAAGAACTTTAAATTTGTCCTTTTGGTATGATGACAATATGAACACGGCGGCACCAAACAGGTTCACGCAGATGTGCTCCAGTAGTGTGGGTGTGATCTCTGCTGTTGCTGAATTTGTTCAGGCTCTTTTCTGTAGGTGTGTTTCAGTATCCACACATTAAGTGTCCAATTTTTAGGCGCTTCCCACAATGGGTGATGGTATCAGTTAAAGTTGCAACACCAACAAAGGGCATCTTGGAGGTTTACAAAAGAATGAACTGTTTCTTCAAGGCTTGTGAACCTTAGACCTTCTTTGGGGGCTCCCGCTATTAATGCAGGTATCCCCCTTCTTGTGTTCCTGGACATTTGCTTGTAAAGGGAAATCTTGTAAGTTGGACAAGTTATTACCATTAGTTTCAATAGGAACAGTTTTAAGTGATCCTGTGCCCACAAAGTCACCCCTGTGTTTGCTCAAGCAACACCAAAACCCATCAAAATGGTATCATTTCTTCTGAAAAACAGACATTTCCTTTCATTGGTAATATGAAGCAATGTAGTAATAATATAGATGTAGATGATAAAATAAGATCACAAGATGGCACACGAGATTCAGGGAGCACGACTTGAAACAAAGGTGCGTAGACAGTGACTGCAGACAAGAATAGGCGGTGGCGAACCAGCGAAATGGGTGCAGCCGTTACATCCTTGAAGGTCCCTCACAACAAATAACAAAAAAGCTAGAGTGGGATTCCACATTTTCGACTGTAAAGGTTGCAAACACCGGCACTGCTCCCATACCGTCGTTTCACACACTTACCGTACATACACACATGTGTCCAGCCAAGACCATCGAACCCAGCAGACATTAGTAATCCATCGCAAATGCCCCCTCAGTCGAAGGCTACAGTGGCTGTCGGCACCAACGTTGAAAATTCTCCCACGCTCAGTTCTTGGTACTCACTGCCATGCAAAATCAGCCTCGTATTTGCCCATAACTCGGTACAAGGTGTTAAATAAATTCACCTGTGTGCACAAAAAGTCATAAGCTGGTAAGCCAAAGACTTAAGAACACAAATATTTCTTTCTATTCTTGGTTTTGAATGCACGGATTGAAACCATGGCAGCCAAAGCTTTTCGCCACCAATTACTTATGTGCTGTTCACTGTGTATTTGCACAGTGAAAGGATGACCTGTGGCTTCAGCCAGCGAGTTTTTCCTCTGTTGCTGGGCTCTGATGTTCGACACGAAGCCCTCAAAGCGCGTTTGAAAATGTCGAGACAACTAAGGCGCGGGGCGAACGCGTAGCTTTTTAGCTGGCAAATGACCGCGGCCCTTAAACACGCCACTGTGAACTTGAGAGAGGTCAGCAGCACAGCAGTACATCTGAACAGAGGGTGACGGGGATTTTCAGTCGCGCACCAATCAATCCCATTAGTAGACAAAGCAGAGATGATCTTTGTGTGACGGAGGGAGGTTTTGATCGTAATCGGCGGCAGTCAGATGGGATGCGCTGTCGCGGCTCTCGAGCTTTGCGGAAATACGCTCCAGTTCCTCTGCATCCCGCACCAGGGTCACGCGGGGACTTGTTCAGCTGCCACACCCCACCCCAAGCCACAAACCCAGCTCTAGCAGCTCTCTGAAACCCCACCAGACGGTAATGGTTACAGCAGCATCCGCCTTGCCCGGGATTTGAACCTTGGCCGCTCGGGCGATTCCCTGTATCTCCCGTACAAGAACGGATGCACGTCCTTGTGTGCGCAGTGACCGCGCCGACGCCTCTTCGCGCCCCACCCAGAAACCCTTTGGTAAAGACCCGTTTTCTGACTCCGTTGTGTTTCCAGGTCCCCGAAGAACCCCCGCCAGAAGATCATCAAGAGGGTGATAGGCCTGGAAGGTGACCTCATCAAGTAAGCTGTGCTTTCACTTCTTTCCCCTTAAAGATCTGTGATGTCACCGCTGCTCGAACGCGGCTTTCCGAGATTTTAACCTCGTTGTCTTCGGCTCACTTTTTTCCTGCAATTTGACACTGGTAGTAAAATCTCGTATTCTCGGGGACAAGAAATAAGCACGGTAAATGGGCAGCATTGCGGTGTCCATACTTGGTTGTCACTTCAGCGGTGTTAAAGACTCAGAGGCACCAGGGGACAGCAGTAGAAATTATGTGGGCACGAATTACTATGCAGCCAATTCTACTATGCACGCATGACAGAGTCTGTTTGGCAGAGACATTAATTGTACGTTGCCCATTACAAGGCCCGTCTCCACAGAGATGTGCAGGAAGGTGATCTTCGAATGCGGGCCTCCATAAACAATAGTGTGGATCGGGTTTGAGGAGCAGTCACCACAGCGGTCGTAATGTTTAAACAGGCCCGGATACTCAAAGTTTTGACATTCAGCTCCAACAAAGGAAGGGGGGGGGCAATGCGGTGACAGTAATGTTTGTGTGTTTACGCTATCAGAAACATCAAATATCCGACCCTGCAAAGGCGGCCCGCACGTGGTGTTTGGTCTTGCGAACAATGAGCCCATTTGATCGTGAAGTTTAGCAACGAGAGGACAAAAATAGTCCCGCTGTTCCTGCCGTACCCAGGATTAAAGGATTAACACAAGTTTTGAAATTTCATAACAATGAGATGCTTTTAATTTAACTTCAGTTTTTTTTTGTTTTTTTTTCTGGCATTCTCTAGCAGCACCGTGCTGTTTAATTCCTTATCGGAGGGACGGGGCACAATTCAGCCCCTTTTTACCAGGCATGGCTCCGCGGGAGGGATGTCAATATAAGTTCAAAGGTCAATTGACCTACCCTGCTGTAGATTTTCCTTCTCAGTGGAGGGTTCACAAGGTTGCTTTAAGAAGGCATTAAGGTTTGTCTTTCATTAACAAACAGGGTCTCGTAGACTTTCTTACTTTCCTGTGTGGCAAGGAGGACAAAGTGGTTTAGTGTTGGGCTGACCTTGCTGTCAGTGGGGAAGGGACCCAGTCTGGCGGACGGGGGATGGAGAGAAGCACGTATAATGTTTGCAACCCCTCGATTCCTTCTTCTGCTGTGGTTCCTTTTTCTAATGTGCACAGTACAGTATCACTCTGGCAGGGGAAATTAGATTAGGGTGAATAAGAAAGGTTCACGTGTCGCACCAATAAAACAGTCGGGCCTTCTTTGTGTGTACGCACGCCCGACTGCTATAAATCAGAGCGATGTGTTTAATAGGCACATGGCGAATGGCTTTATCTTCCCCAGAGAAGAATACGTTCAGCCGTTTACAACTCATCTTTCAGGAAACCGTCAAAAAGCTCCGAAATCGCACATTTCACGTAAATTCTAGAATATGTAGTGTCTCTAAATATGAGAGAGAGAGACATCACATTTGTTTGTTTCTTCCAAAGTAACTTACAGTGTTAAGCTACTTTGGATTTTTTTACACAGCAATTTAGGGTAAGCATTTTGCTACCCTGTCATTTATTGTCACATACATACAAAATCAAGACCAAACTCAATGCTGAGTTGGTCCGGTCCAGCATGACAGAGAGGAGCGGTGTAAAAAACCCAACACAAAAAAAAACATTTTCTGTTTAATACACATGCCAGTGCCATGATCATACAACGGTTTCTCCAACTTCCATCAGGCTAAACTGATTTGAAAAAGAGCCGCCCAATCCATTAGAATCCCCACATGTTTCGAGCCGAAAGGAAGCTTTAAATCCTTCGAGTTAAAACGCGATTTGTGGGCCGCCTGCCCCATTGAGATGTATGTGGCACCTTCTCTATCGATCTGAGGTTGATCCCGAGGAGTCTGTCCTCAGCGCAAGAAATTCTCCGATGCGGTTCGTGCGCTTAGGTCTTACTCCTGCTGCTGAACACCGCTGACCGGTTCCTGCTCGGCCTTCTACCTGAGCAGTTAAGCACCTGAGTGAACTCATTATTTCCCTCATTGAGGCAATTGGGCAGCTGACTGAAGAGGGCAGGAAAGCCTCCGGAGTCGGTGGTGGACACCAGGGGCAAAGGTTGCTGAGGTACTGACGGCTGGATTTAACTTTCTTCATAAAAACCTTTATGACAGTTTTTTTCACAACATTTTTTTTTTGTTTATCTGTTTTTTTTTCTGCACGCCAGCTCTGCAGCAATATTTCCTTTTGTTAAATTCATGCCCTCCCGGCTGCTCCACCCTTCTCCATCCATTCAGACTGCACACACCCCATTAAATCGGTTCCAAACTCCAATGCAACATTTATACACTTGCGAACTTGACACTGGGGAAAATGGGAAGATGGAATAAATATTTAAAAGCAATTTTACAACTTCACAGTTCATCTTTGCGAGAGTCCCACGCTGGCAGCAATAAACGCACGCGTGCTGACGCCGGTTTGAGCGCAATATTGGGGGGCTCCGCCGATCCTCCGCACCGGTACTCCCTGTTGGTTTTTGCTCTCACCGAATAATTCACCTTAATTCGGTTATTATTTCACCACATATACGTTCACTTCACTGACTTTGGCTTCTTGAAATTAATGAGAAAATATGACCCTTCAGACATTCTTGCATGAGTGGCTGTGGGAAATTTTTAAACGCCGTGGTGCCGGAAGTCTGTCTGCTACTGCAGGTAGACAGGAGAGCGAGAAGGTACGACGTCGCCTCACAGCCCACCTCACAGTGCACGCTTATTGCCATCACCTTGCCTTTTTGAGGCCATGACCGAGGCTGGAGCGAACGACTTCCCTTGATGGAGGCTGCGTGAGAGGAGATGAAACTGAAAAGTGACACAAAGCGTTGGACCTGCTTTATTTTATTTTATTATTTGTTTCACGGGCACGAGTAGTGACATTCCTGCGGTTACTAGTAGGGGTTGGCTGATGGTGTCCTGTTGCAGACGTCCTGAGACTGACGCCATCGCCAGTGAGAGGAGCCAGCGCAAATGCGTGACATATGGATTGGATAAAGGGTTACGCCGGGCAAGGATTGCAGAAGCCGTAGATGTGAAACCTTTCCCTCCTTTCTTCTCTCCCTCTGGCTCAGATACAGTAACTACACTATGGCCCTTCTCTAATGCTGTCATGGTCTTCTATTTTAGCATCTTGGCTTGGACCATCAGAGTGACTGCTTAAATGTGAGAATAGGTTCACGTATCGAACCTCGAACCTTGGCGGGCAACAGTTTAATTGCAGCTGCTTTTTTCCCGTAAAGACCAGTGCAGGCGCGGTCCAATTCTTAAGAACATCAAGGCGTTCACAGAAGCATCCAGGGTGGGACTGTTTGATGAGCACGTGGCATCTCCTGCGTGCTGGGATCTTACCATGCGCACCTGCCGCCGAGGGTGCCGAAGCCAGGCTGTGCAACACTCAGCTTCTGCGGAGTTTGCATTAGATGATGGTGCTGGGGGAAGAGAAGCAGCCCTTTGATAAGAGCGTACTGCTGTGAAGTGATGTATGAAATGTTTCCAGGACCAAGGAGCAAGTCCAGGTCGAAATCTGGAAGCAAAATCTGCATTTCATCATGAGGGCTTGGGATAGCCTGGCTGTCCGACTCCAGCGGCAGTCACATCAGCGCGAAGCGGCGATGTTGATGCTCCTTTCAATGGAGCGTTCACAAAGCGAAGATGCACGTGGACTGTCTGTTGCTCTCACCGAACGCTGGTTTGGGCATCCCTGTGGCTGGACTTGTGGTTCCGATCGCTCTTCGGTCCGAGATTAAAAGGCAACCGAGGGGAGGAAGACTCCAGGAGCGCCTCAAGCGGAACACCGCCCGACTCAAAATGCGTCCGCTCCCCAACAAATCGCTAAATTCACCCGAAAGCAGCCTGCCCGCTGATATCGCCAACCGGTTGGCTGCTAAAGTGCTGGTCAACAGACCTTACAAACAAGATGACGGCAAGTGATAAGTCCACCAGCTGTCAAATCCCTGGGCAAAAGCCTCGATGGACGAAAAGGCAAACAACTCCTTTACTCAGCAGCTTCTTTACATTGGACCGAGCGTGTGGATTTTTGTGCCCCTCTGGGAGCCGGGAAGGTGCCCATCATTCCAGTCCCAGAGCGCTGCTAGTGTTCTCCACAAGGCTCTTCAGTAATTATCCCTGTGTACGAGCAAACCTGAATCTGGTATAAAAACCCTGAGCTGTGCTCACCCCCCCCCCCCCCCCCCCCCCCCCCGCCCCGGATGGGACCATCTGCTCGGTAGGAAAAAAAAATACTGTAAAAAATATAAATAAATAAAATAACAATAATTAAGCAGCACGGGGCTAAGTGTGCCTTGCGTTCCGCTGAGCCGGCAGAATGTGACCTTTCTATAAATTAGACTTGCTTTGAAAACCTCTGGTGCCGAAGCCCCGCTTTCATTAGCCGCTGTTATCATTTTCCAGCACCTGACAGGGGCCACCGCGTCACCGGCCAGCCCGCCAGCTCATTCTTCCTGCCCTGCGCCTTCTGCCATTTCAGAGCGGCGCTGCTCTTCAGTCAAATGCATACAGGGCAGCTTTTTTGCCCCTCTTTGAGGTGAGGGGGTGAGGCTACATCCCTAGCGGCAGGCTTGTTGACACATTGCCTGTCTGCCAGGTGAAGACCAGAGAGCGGATGAAGGAACGGGGCTATATTTGGCACTGGGGTTAGCGCCATAACTTATCTGACTGATCGCAGGGATAATGAGGCGATCACAGATCGTGGCAGGAAAGTCTGTGTAGGTGCCAAGGTGACAGGTGGCTTGCTGATCACAGATCAGTAGTTAAGATTTCGGTAGGCCCCGTCTACAGCCCAGCTACTACTCCAGCCGTGCTCTGAGCCAGAGTGCTGGAGCACCTCCATCCAGCTGGGCCTACTGCTCCGTCTAATCCACCGCCATTTCCAGAGCCGCAACAGGACGCTCACACGCTGAAGATGGAACGTGGGGAGTGTCCGCAGTGGGTTCTTTGCTTGGGTAGGTCAAAGTCTCCTGCTGGTCCTTAGGATTCGTGTCCTGTTTTTTTCTCTCCCTCCACAGGACTCAAGGATACAAAAACCGATATGTGAAGGTGCCCAACGGTCACTTTTGGATCGAGGGGGATCATCACGGCCACAGCATGGACAGCAATACTTTTGGACCGGTAAATACAGCACCTACACATCCGTTGCTTTACCCTTGACAGAAACCGTGGAGCAGTCATAGGAGACCACTGCAGCTACATTCATAGTGACTCTTTCCCATGTCGCATTAAACAGAGGATTTACCTATATGTTAGGAGCGTGAACAGAAAGACACCCCAGCGTGATGCAGCATCGGAGATGATACAGCAATACGTCTGGAGGGGATCAGGGTAGAACGAATCTCTTCATTATCGTACCCCCATGCTGAGATAAACTGACTGGATGAGGCCTTTATCCAGCACTTTACCAGCTCCCCGACAATCGCGTTCTCCCAGGACCCAGGCAAAAGGAATTTCAAACTAAGCACTGGTTGCCAGTTAATAGTAGCAAGTTTGTGCTCTCAGAGCAGTGACATTTTCTCTTTAAAGAATGATGGGAAGCCTGGGGCCAACTCCTAGAGGACCATCCAGTCCATTAGTTTGGTCTTCCTGGTTCCTCCCATTGAGTCGTCGCCATTTTATTTTTTATTAATTTCATAAGCAGCAGTGGGTCACAGCAAGATAGATACATAAAAGAGAAACTACACTGAGAAACTGCAAATACATACAGTGAAAAGACTGCAACAATCCCCAGGTGCGATCGCTATCTAATGCATTTTAGAAATGGGTCCAGACATTGCATAGCTGCACTGAATTGTCATGCAGATGAGACTTCTTCTGGTAGAAGAATACCAAACACTTCTCCCAGCCGAGTGTTTACAGAGGGATCTTCGGATAACAATAAAATTCATTTCCTTGCAAAGTATGGAAATGGGCTACGTTACTCTCTAACTTTATCAAGGAAAAGGGGGGAAAAAAACCCACAAATTTGGGTTATGGTTTCACAAGCAGATGTATGAAGGAAAACTTTTTGCTGAAGGTTTTTCGAACGTTTGAGCGAACGGGTTTCCATTAAACTTGTATCAATTCCTAGAATAAGCGTACCGGAGTGCCCAGGGCAGCTTCACGTTCTGAAACGCAGATGAGATGTTCCCAGAAATGCCGTATGAAGACACGCAACTGTAAGAGTCATTCTGTGGATGGGGCTGAAGTTTTCATCCCGGATACCGAGGGAGGTGCAGGCAAGGACCTGAGCACACGTAGATGGGCGTTTGTCGAAATGCAAGACCGCAACGCCACAATTGTGTGACGCAGTTAGGGATGTCACAGCTGCGATTTAACTCTCTTCGTGGTCTCTCCCTTTGAACTAGCGTTTTATTCCACTCTGCGCCCCCATTTATGTCCCACGCCGCCATGTGACAGCGAAAGTGTCCGTTCAGGAAATCGGCATTATTAAAAAGGTTGAATTAGCTCTGCTAATGAATGCCAAATGGGAAGCGTGTCCTTCCGAGCGTCCCCGCAGCGCTCTAAAACGTTCGGTCACCAGTCCCGAGCAGACGGCCCCGTGCAGCCGGGTGCCCTTGCTTTCAGGAGGTTAATTCCCACCGTGAGGCGACCGCCGCAGCTTTCATTAGTCACAAATGAATTACTTTTGTAGTGGGAAGAAAACTGTTAGCCCAGGAAGCCACCGGAGGATGAAAATTCTATTTCGTATTTGAATCTTTTAACTCCGCACTTGACATTTAACACGGTTTCCCCAAATGCCAGCAACTGAGCGCGGTGTCGTAATTATTTTCCGCCGCTCGCGTTGCGTTGCTGGACGGACGTCTCGGAAAACCCGGCTTCTGCACTCGGTTCGGGCCCGGATAAAGACTTCCTTCACCCGGTTGGAGCACAGAGCGGCAGGCTGCAGGAGGCGCTCGGCGATACATACGCTCGGTTTGTTTAACATTTGCACAAGCGGGCTGCGGAGCAGAGGGCAAATTTCAGAGGCCCGTTTTCAATTTCAAATGGCTCTTCGGACGGAGCGGTCCGGAAAAGCCGGCCAAACCGCAGAGAAATTAAGAGGTTGTACGTAATTCATGATCTGGATCATGAAGTGCGCAGATCGGACCGTTTTGAAGTCTTTGTTAACTCTCTGTCGGTGGCTAAATTGCATTTGTGGTTCACCGGGGTGATGCATACGCTTCGCACGCGCTCGAGGTACGAAACTGACCTCCGCTAATAAGTTCATTTCTTTGAGGCTAATGAGAATGTCAAGATAAAAAGGAGCCGGTGTTCAGACCGTCCTTCTCGCACAAAGGTGGACGCCGTGCGGTCTTGTCCTTCGGAGCGCGGAAAATTATTGCGGAGCGTGTAAACTGAGTTTCATGAGGATACACAAGAGTAAATTATTAGACAGCATTGCATTAGAATTTAAGGCCGTGACCTTGGTGAATAAAGGAGGTGCGGTCGGTCATTGGCGCCACTCTTGCAAAATTTGGTTTGTCCCTCGGATCAGCGGGTCCTCCTGGGTGCCACGGGCCTCTCATCCTGCTCTCGGTAAATCCCGCAACTGCCTGGGGAGCTCTCAGCCCGTGGGGGTTTCTGGGAGGAAAGATGGGAGCGGTGGCTGGAAATAAACACACCCTGGGGCATGCCGTACGCAACAAAGCTCGGTAGCTGACAGCTCTGCACGGAGCGAAGGAGACATCTTGGCTCGTTGGTCCCATTGACATTATGCTCTGTTGCCGAAAGGTCCGGTGGTGTTTGCATTGCTTTATTTAGCGGCTTTTTTTTCCAAAGCAACTTACCAGTTTGCCTTAACCTGCAAGTTTTTGCTGTGTCAGCTCACGGTAAATACCTTGATCAAGAGTACTACAGCACAAGATGGGACTCAAACATGGACCCCATCCAAAGGCAGCAGCTCTAACTCCTCTGCTCCCTGTATTTGCTAGGATGCGATCGGCTGTACTCTGCTCGTACCGCATTTTTGAAACGTGAGCTACACTCGGCTCTGTTTTTTAATAGTAGCCCAAAATGAAAGATGGAAAATGCCAAAGTGGGCAGACTTCCAAAACTCATGCTGAAATAGCACAGGGACAGCTGGGGGTTCAGGCTCTGCGTTCCGCCACGCGCCATGTTTAATGCGAGGTCTTCAAAGCTGCGCTGCTCTCGCCGTTGCCGCTGTGGGTGACCCCAAAGCAGCGTAGCAGTCGACAGTGGAGAAGAAGCAGCCGGTCTGAGGCCCTGCCGCTCCAAAACTTCTGTGCTCAGCCAGTTCCCACCAGTAGAGGGGGTGGTCGCTAAGTGGTGCATTTCCTCCCGTGTGTGGTTTTCTATACTTCACCTGGTTGGTCTTTGAAGTAACTGAATATGCAATAAACCTAACCGTAGCAATGACTTCATTAAAAGGTTTGCAGTTAAAAATGTTCCACGATTGTTACACTTCTTTCATTTTTATGAGTAGTTAAAGAAAATATGATATAGCGAGAGTGCCGATGACGGCGCTACAAAAGTGTCTTTAACCCTCACTTTGAGCTCCATTTGTCCCTTCTGGTCCGTCCCTTTAGCTTTTTCTATAAACATATGGTTGACTCAAGTCAAAAAAAAAAAAAAAATCCGTACTTTGACATCTGTAATTGAATGAATTTTGGAAGATTAAATTTTTAAATTTGGATCTTCTTAGATTGAACAGTATGGGCATCCTCAATGACTACTGTAAGTCATCACCTTTCTTCTACTATGCACAGTACCTTTAGAAAGAATTCCACTTCCTCCCCTCTTACTGCCTTATTTCACAATGGACAGAAGTGACTTTTTCGCCATCAATGAACCCTAACCCTGCTCCATTGTGTAAACACGAAAACATGTTTTTAGAATTTTTAAAAATTTATTACAAATAAAAAAGCAACGTGTGTGTGTGTGTGTGTGTGTGTGTGTCTGTGTGTGTACACACATATGTATATATAGTGTGCAAGTATTTGGATGCTTTACTGTTATGGTCATTATTTATCATTTTTTTCCCCATGATTAAGTCTATATTCTTGTGATCCATTTCTGTTGTACTGTTTGAGACGTGCGTCTTCGGTGCTCAGGAATTCGAGCGTGAGGAAAATGATGTTTGCCCCAATGTGTCATTTATAAAATAGAAAACGGTAGCACTTTCTTCTGGAAATGAGCAAACTGAAAAGTATAAACTTTGCTAAAATTTGAGTTCATACATCACACATTTTGACCAATGGTGTTAGTTACCACTGCTGCTGGACCCATGCAAGCGAGTGTGTGTGAGTGTGCCTCCACACACCATGCCACAGCCATCATGTTCTTGGCGAGGAGCGAAATAACTTCTCTTGGAAAAGCGCCTCTCTGCCAACCTCCCAGGTCACTTTCTATTACTGTAAGACATCCATTATCCAAAACAGTCCCAGGACTCCCTTGAGAACCACAGAAATTGAAAGCTGTATGTGAGACACAGCTACTAAAAGACCTGTCAGGTTTGGTGATTTTAAAGGAGAGACTCTGTCCGTGTGTGCGCGCGCTGTGTAGGTCAGCGATCACCAGATCTCGTCCCGCAGATGGACACAGTGTAGGTTTTTGCTCCAACCGCCATTCAGCACATCACTTGCATGTAATGAAAGTAAGTTTAATTTTGTTCAAGATGTGTACACAAGACCAGCTGCATGCAGTCCCATGTGGAAGGCACATCAGTGGTCAACTATGTACAAAGAAAAATGTTCATGAGTACCTGGCTCTGGGTAAGGAGGCAGAAAGTGAAGGGAAGCCTGCCTATGGCCACTGCTCACATGCTCATACAGTATGCCCGTCTGAGGATCGGTCCAAAGCCAAGACTTTTTGAAGCAAAAAGAGGTTTCCCCAAGAGTCAAACAAACTGGCACAAATCGCATCCATCCATCTGTAAATTTCAATTTGCTGCTGCTTATTTACCTGCAAAACATTTTTTTTGTTTCTCCAAAGCCTCCTTAAACTACATGCTGTTGCGTAACTCATGAGCGTCTACAATTCAAGGCGAAACACGATGCACAGAAGCAGGTTTGTGTCCTTCTGTGAAAAATACCTTCCGTTCACAGAGCCCCTTTTAATCACAGGAGTTGATGGTCTGCGTTATTAATAAAATAAATGAATAAATGAAAAATAAATCCGTTCAAGAAAGCAGCACAAAATATTTTCTCATGCAGCCAACAAAAGGTGCGTGTATGAGAACTTTACACAATGAGGCATTTTCCCGGAGCCCGGAAATATGAGCGGTGTGTGTGTAGTTACCATGCAGCAAGACCTTCATGGAAGTGTTCTCCAGCAAGGCCTATTTAACATTTAGGGCAGAGCGCAGTTTTGAAAAGAAGAATTCCCAACTGTTTATCTACAGTCTGTAGCCAACGTATTTCCTGCATGTTGTACAGAAAAAGTGTTCAAAGCCTCTAGCCGGAGGGAATTAAATGATTTAACTTAAAATATGTAGTAAACATTTAAAATCATGCACATTTAAATCTCTGCTTTATTTTACTCAAAGTTTTTTTTCGTGAAGACTTTAAACAGGGTCTGGTGAATTAAGGTTGACCTATAGCCAGCCAGTGTGTGGGTTTCTAAAATAAACTGTGTACTATTTGATTTAAACACGACAAAATAAATTTGATTTTAAAAAAAAATAATTCCAGTTGACTTAAATTCTATGAAAAGATGAAAACAGTCCTGCTTTGCTAATCATATTAAATTGTTTAACACACCCTCTGTTTAAAATGTATGATTTTACTGAAGTGTCTTTTTTCAGCAGTCAGGCTGCAGAGCCGTGTGTGTGTGTGTGTGTGTGTGTGTGTGTGTGTGTGTGTGGGTGGGTGGGTGGGTGGAGGCGGGTTGATCAATGAAGCTGTCCGGTTACTAGCTTTGGGGGGTCACAGGGGGTCAGGCTGAACCCTTTGCTCATCATTCAACACATCCTCCTCCTCCTTGTTTTATGTCACCCCATCTGACAGCCTTTCTCCCATGTTTGTGCATGTAGGTGGTCGTCTTACTCCTGAATGGGACATGTGCAACATCAGCACAAAGCTCAAAAATAAACCAGATAAACAGTCTGAGTTAAAAACACAAACCAGGGAGTTTGCTTCATGTCAGCTTATTGTAGTGGAGTGGATGGCCTCACCGTCCTCTATTGACCAGGGAGCAATGGCCCGGTAAATCTCCTGCTTCGGCTTGCTAGGAAAGAACAGACAGGTCTCGAAGAATCAACACACATCCTTGTCTTCCTTGTACCCCAGGAGTAAAACCAGTAACCCTGACAGAGAGAAACATGCCAGTGAAAGTGGTTTTCACAGATAGTTATTTCCCTTTATTCCCTGTTCTCCCCCTCTTCTGTCCAGGTCCTAACATAACAGTACTCTTCAGGTTGTTCACCTGCACTCAAACTGTCCAATGGTGCTGTGCTTACAGACTGACCAAATTAAAGTTTCACAGTAGAAATGTCTGGCCAGACTTTTTTGAGTGCAGTGTGCACTCTGGGCAATACAATACCAATATCTTTTAACACTTTATGTTAGCCCTGCCTTGACTGTTCTGTGATTTCAAGCTAAAATTTACCTTCAGATTAAGATTTGGCTCAAACAACCTGAGATCTGGAACCATTCTATTTGGTGTCAACAGTACAGGCTGGTGGTGCCAGTGTGATGGTGTGGGAAGTGTTTTCCTGGCACACACCCTGACACTCACTGAAGAACATGTAAGTGGCATGGCATATCTGAACATAGGTGATGAACAAGTTCATCCCTTCATGGTTACACTTTCAGCATGATAATGCACCGTGTCGCAAAGGCACATATTGTCATCAAACGGCTTCAAGAACATTGCAGTTCTCATTGCTTCACTGGCCTGCACAGTCCCCAGATCTCAACCCTATCAGGCATCTTCAAAATGAGACTCAGTGATGCTTTAGGGTTACTTTGCTTCCTCTGGGTATCTTTGACTCTCAGAAGGACACAATGAAATTAGAAGATTTTCAAGACATTTTGGAGCCAAACTTACAGCCCAGTGTCAGAAAACTGTATCTCAGTCGCAGGCCATGAGGCCTATGGCAGGTTAATGACCAGAAAAAAACCTCAGAAAGAAGCCAAGAATTGATGAAAAGAAAACATTGGACCATTCTGAGGTGGCTGCTATGAATCCTGATCTAAATCCATTACAACATCTATGGAAAGCACTGAAACTCGCAGTTGGGAGAACGAACCCATCAACCCTGAGAGAACTGAAAGTTTTCTCAAAAAGAGGAGACCAGACTACCAGTAGAGACATGCAGAAATTTCATACCGAGCGCTTGGTGGCAGTTACTGCCTCCAGAGGTTCTGATACAAAGTTTTAGGTTGAGGGTCCTAGTATTTTCATCCATTTTCATTTGTTTCATTGTAATATTAGGTCATAAATCAAAAGTAACATTTAATTTAAAATAAAGAATAGTGATATCCATTATCGTTACTACTTTTATCATTTTTTATTTTATTTATCTATTCTATTTATTTTGTCACAGATACTCTTGTCAGTTTCAATGAACTAAAAAACATGTTTTTTGGGAAAATAGTGGAAGCGTGCCAATACTTTTGGCAACATCTGTATACCACGGACCTGAATTACATACTGCCGCTGTCTCAGATAGCCTTTATGCTCAGCATACAAATAAGATTAAACTCTGGTGGCAACTTTACCTTCACTTTAACTATGCCAGTAACTGATGTGAAAATGTTATACTATGATAGAAATTGTCAGATTGTGTAAAGTACACTGGAGAGATAATAATTAGTTTAAAGCTAAATTGTGCCTTTTGTTCCCTTTTCCTCCCTTACACTCTTGTTAACTCTTCCTGTGACCTGTTTGTCATCTCAACAGTGTGTTCTCACCTTGTGAAGGAAACTCGTTCGGAAAAGGTTCATAGACTTGCATATTTTTGACGTGGGAAAAAGGTAGGCGCGTTCAGTATTTTCAGGGAGAAACCAAGCTACTGTTGAGGTTCTCACAGTTTTGTGCTCTCACTGTAGAGTTCACTAGCAGAGATGTGCTGTAGCCATGATGTTCCAGGGTAAATAACAGCCCACAGTGGACGCGGGGGTTGTGCTGCCTGCGGGGAATGGGGGTTGGCATGCCTTCGATCAACATTGTACAAGTACCAGTGATACAAGGTAGGTGAAGGTAACAATTGCTGTACTCCCACTGACCTTACAGACTCTAACTGCCAGCAGGTCCTGAACTAAATACATCGATTAAATTTGGCAGAAGATGGGTTAGAATGATGAGAGTTTGACCACAAAGAACATAAAACCACATGTTCTGCTGAGGAGGGTAGCAGCTTCTTGTGGAGGATGAGTGATGATGACTTGAGTCCATGTGCTTGTGTGTTTAGAGGCACAGCATCAGTACCACGGTAAATATGGTTAGAGCAAGGAGGCAGTAGGTTAAGCCTCTGCCGTGATGTCATTCAGCTTAAAGCACAGTAGTTCTACAACGTGTTAGAAGTGTGTGCATATGTGTGTGTGTTTACTGCCAAAATCCATCAATGTGACGTATGTGGGCTCTGCATGTGATGTAACTGCTCCCTATTCTTCATACCTTGACAGAGACCAAAATTAAAATTTTCTAAATAGCATTTTCGATTTAATGAGCTCCACTTCACCAGAACCTCACACATGAATGCCAAATTTTAAGTTGGTAGCTTAAACAACAGAGCTGTGCGTAAGCAGCGAACAGATGACGCTGAGCTTCACTGAAGTGAAGGTACTGCATTCTCATTACACATACATAGGATAAACTTAAACTGCCATGGCACTGCACTTTAACATTAGGAAAAGCTATCTAAGCTATCCAGCGTTTTATTGTGACATCATTAATAAATACATACTTTTGCCTGCCGCTTTTAGACCCAATTCTGGCACAGCTGTTGTCTTTCCCTGCCGAGCCTTTGCACAACAAACGGGTGAAATTCAGCCGGTTGAGTTCCCTTGTTAACACCGTCAAAGCCGTGTGTCCCGGCGTTTTCCAAAAAGGCTCACTCGACCATCGCGGCGCGACTGAAAAATCATTCAAAAGATCTGTAGATAATCCAGACAATGGGTGAATGGTTTTCTCTTCTCTTGGAAACGTATCGCTCTCAGTAGAACCCGTTTACAACTCGCTGAGTTTGAAATGCAGATTCTTTACAACCTGCATGGCTCCCAGTGAGGCCGACACCTAAGACAGATGCAGAGGTAAAATTATACCACTGGCGGGAGCTGTGATGGCTACACTCTGTTTAACTCACCTCTGGAGGGACATAAAAGTCCATACTCTTTCAAGGACGTTTCCACATCTACCACAGAGGGTCCCGCACCTCCTACCAACCCCCTTCCCCTTGACTGTAAATCCTGTGGCCCATGTGTGCTTGCAGGCGTCACTTAGACGCATCCATCAGTCTGCCGCCCGTCCTCAGTGCGCGTGTGCCTCCTTGCAATGTGTCACCTGCCCGATGGCGCTTGATGGGTCCATAAACAACATGCCACTCTGACATCTCAAGGGTGGATCTCACATTTGCAACGCTGTATTTGTTTACTTTGCATGCCCACCTGCCTTTTGACACCTGGGCTTGAAAGCACTGGTAAAGAGAATGAGGCCAAGATCCAGGAAGGCGAGACCTGTAAGAGGTGTCAACCAGCTGAAAGCAAAAACTGGTTTGGTTGAGAGAGGTCTCCAGTGTGAACAAAGTAAATCCAAAGTGCTGAGGAGCATCCCCGCATTGAAGTCATATGAGGTAGAATGTGACACCATTATTCATGGGGTATCTCTAGCTTCTTTCACAATCGCATACCTGACTACGGGTGTTTTTGCAGCACCGATTCCACTTCTGCACCACAAACCCACAATTTCCGGTGCTACTGCAGCAGAGCAGGTCCTGTCAAGCTTGTGCAGTCTTCACATGTAAACTGATGGAGAAGGTTGAGATGTGGTCTTCTCAGGTTGGTGACTGACAAGAAACGTAAGTACGACAAGAAACACAAATGTGAAAGACCTGACGTGCAGGTAAACAGAACCGAACAAAGGCGAGAGCTCAGCTCATGGTAACCACCAAGCCTAAGGGTCGCTGCAGTTCACAGGCCACATTTGTGGATCTTTAATGGTCCACCTACCTCACCATTTGTCTCCCGCAGGTCTCCATGGGACTCATCCACGGCCGAGCTTCACACATCATCTGGCCCCCCAGTCGCTGGCAGCGGATTGAACCCTCGGTCCCAGCCGACCGTAAGCCGCTTCTGCATGCGAGCGAGGAGCCGGACGACCGGGACAAATGAAGGCAAGGGGGACCTTGCGAGCTCCTGCTGACATTTCCGTGTGAATGTGAACACGGTTGCTAGCGGCAATGAAGCGACAGTGTTTAGAGCTGCACTGGGAAACAGGTGGAAAATGAATGATGTCAGTCAGCGTCTGAATAACCAATTAAATATCGCAATGACAAAAAAGCCCGCTCATCTGTTCTTCCAGATTGTCTGCACACTGTTTTTTGTTAAAGGAATGGATTCTTGTCATTTATTAAAAGCAGTCCACTTCTTTCATTTCATAACCTTTTGATGATTCCATTTGAACTGCTTTTGGTGAAAATCAATACTGTGACACAAGCAGTGCCATGGCGCACTACGTTTGCAAGCATCAAAGGAATTTGTTTGGCTTTAATGAAACTTCTCCTCTTTCCAGAACATCTTTATGAAGCACGTTTAATGGAAAAGGTTGTTTTACAGGGGAGGGTTCGTCTGCCAGGCTTTCGGGGCCCAGCGCATTTGTACACCTCGCTCCTCTCCGTGAGGCTCATCACCCTCCCCTGTGCCCCCGCCCCCCTGCACACACACCCACCAGGAACCTACATCCAAAACCCACCTCCAGCCATCAGACCCCAGTGTGACACCAAGCGCACAAGCCCCAGCTTGGTGCAAGTAAGAGTTTGCACCATTTTGCATCATTAAGTTATTCACGTCATCAATTCCCTTAACTGGCATCAGTGTTCTAGAACGTGCCACGGGTGTAAAAGCTAGTAAAGTGCAGTAAACGGAAGAGAAGAGTGCAGGAAAGGGTGGATGAAGGGCACAATGCAATGGGCAGCACGCACACTGCCAGTGGAATGAGTAACAAAATTTACTAGCGATAACCAGCCTAAAATCACGGTAGTCTGGATCTTCCCCTGGAAGTGCAGGGTGTGGGGTAGGGTACCACCCGGACAGGGTGGCGGTCCATTATAGGAGAATCAGACACTCATTTATTCATATATCCACGATAGAGGCGATACAAAGTCATCATCACACAAAACACGTCTTTGTACTGTGGGAGGAAACAGGAGCACCCAGAGGAAATAAACTTAAACACAGGGAGAACATGCAAACCACACACAGTCTGGGTCGGATTCGGTCCCACATCCAAATCTGCAATCCAGGATTGGCCCAACACCCTCCTGCCCATCATCTCTTCCACTTATTACAAGTTAACCAGTCGACCCAACATTAACATGAGGTCCACAATGTGAAATGAGCAGCCTAGGAGGCGCTTTTAGGATTGATATTAATTATTCAGGGTTGGGGCCCTGTGTGTCGGTCTATTCCAAAGTCTGGCATTTGTACTACGCGCCAAAACTTTCCACTCGGACCACTCCTTTGTTGTTAACAGTAGAAAATTTGTCCGGTACCATCACACTTTTGGGATTACAGTGAAGGGAACGTGTGCTTCCCTTCACGTTTAAGACATTTAAGGTGAATACGTATGAGAGGAAGAGGTCAGCGGAGCACATGGGCTCCATCTACACAAGCTGTGTGAGCATCTGACTGCGGCGGGAACAGCACCAAGCCGGCGTGCCATATTTCTGGAAGGGGGAAAAAGGATGCGAAAGCACCGATCAATGAGCACGGTAGGAGCGGTCCAGCTCTCACAACATTGTTACAAAGCCATATGGTCAAGCTGAACACATGCCATGCCGCGGTCCCTCTGATAAAGCAATAAAACTGCAAGTTCTTCTTTTAATTATTTACTGCGCTTTGTTCCAGCTTGTGAAAATGGCCTGATATTCAAGGTGGCTGAAGGTAACACAAAGAGGACTCGTTCACCAATCCAGATAGCAAGGCCAAGCTGAGGAAAGGTGATCATCACCATCCTCCTCCATCCAGGGTTTTTTTTTACATGGAAAACGAGTAAATCCTGCAACAGTAAACGGTTATGGTGCGAACCTGAAACAACAAGGGACTCCTGGATAAGCCTGGACAAAATGTCCGCCAGGCTCCAACACCTGCTGTTCTTCGCGACTGCTTGCAAAAGCCTGACCAAGTGCTCCTGGAGATCACCATACAGAGAAGGCATTCAGAATGAAACCTCTTTGTTCAGGCTGCGTTGTACCATCTTGGAGCACAATGAAAGGACCTTGTTGAAGACAAGTATTGTTAGAGATGTTTTTCACATAATTTGCCAGCCAAAAAAACTGCCGTCTGCGTTTATGCGACCCTCACCAAAGCAGGAAATAAGGGCAAAGAGTCGCACATGCTTTTGAGGAGCTCCACTTCATCTTTCACACAGCGGTTTGTCAGCTTTGGCCTTTGAGGTCAGCTCTGATGTGGCAGCCCCATCATTGACTGTGTTTCCCTGAGGGACGTTGCCTTCATGTGATGTGTCAGCAGACTCCCCACACGGTGTATTTACCCCCTTTCTGTACAAGCACCAGTGCTGTGGTGTGAAGACCCTAAAATACTATGTGGAATATGTTAGTGAAAAGATAAAAAGGAGGAGGGTATAACAAGAGCCCCCCCCACACACACACACACACAGACATGCACATTTTAAGTTCAAGTTAGGCAGAGGTTGATCCAAAGTGTTTACTGTAGGTAGTGGGAGGGAACCAGAGCATGCACACTCCATATAGACCGAGCCAGTTTCCAACCTACAGCCAAATAATCCAGGTGCTGTGAGGTGGCAGCTTTACCTGCAGTGCTGTCCTGTATCAAATATGAATATACTGATTAGTAAATAAATGATAAGTATTATCATATGCATACAATATTCATACAGTTTCTGCATATGCTGTTTCGGTTGTAGGTTTTTGGTTTGTATAAACTATACAGCCCTTTTTATTTGAATTGTGGTGGGTTTGCTAATTATATATACAATTTGTATTGTTATCCACTGTGAGTGCTTTTGTTTTTAAGATAGGAAATTTTAAACTAATTGTTTTTAAACAGCCCTGCATGAAAAATGGCACCTCTCCCTGCACAGAGGAGTCCTGGTCATCATCCATCTTCCCCCATTTCAGCAAGGCCTGAGTGACAGGTGGCATCAGTGACTCAGAGAGGAGCTCTTCCATCCCGCCGCCCAGTTAAAGGAGCAGTGATGGTGTCGTGTAAAAGATTGGTGTAACATTTACTGGCCCTCTCCTTCACATGGTCTGGTATGTAGATGCCTCACGTTTGATATGCTGTCAAGTACAGCTGCGTGGCCACATGGGGATGAGAACCATTCATACATTCCAAAGAACAAGCAGCAGATTTACGAATTAAATGAAGTTCATCCGCATCCATGGTGCGACCTTACCTTTCATTTGTGACTCCTTGAAACGAGCAGTGTAATCTTATTAAAGTAATGTGAAAATGAGGTAGGCACTTAAGTTTATTTCACTTCTCACAAGCATAAAACACAGCTGACAGGCACAGCTCACAGCCTGCCGGCTCACCGCAGCCACCCAGCTTATGGTGGATGCCAGTCTGCACGTTTGCTCGGGAGGTGAGAGACCTCCTTCACCTGCTTTGGGAACACAAACAAACAGTTGAGGAAAGCCGTCCTCCTCCGTGGCTCAGGGGTAATTTGTACCACCGGATACAGGCAGCTTAGCTGTATGGGTAATTACAATATTTACCCATTTACACAGTGGGGTAACTATTATGGTATGAATGCATACCGAGTACCTTGTAAGGGGGTTCAAGCCTGAGTCCTTCAATCACTTGGCTGCGGCACTCACCACTACGCCACCTGCTATCCCTTAAATGCACTAAAAGACTGCAGACACTAAAAACAGACCTGGTGCCAGTTGCAGTATCAGTCACACTGGTCAAATTGCAGGTGTTCCTGTGAATCAAATTCATGAAATTCTGTTTAACTGCACAATAATCCTTCAGAGTCCAAATTTTCTATTCTCTATCCCAATTTTCACTATAATGGGTCTTTCAAAAAGAAAATGCACGCTGTTATGAACTTGTCCGAAGCAGAAGTTCAGGAGGCGCACGCCTGTGCTGCTGACTTATCGGCATTTGCTCCATAGCCGCTGTGCATTTCAGCACCAAGGACAGCTGCGTGACTGGACCCCTTTCAGAGCTGGGAGCTGTCCATGACCTGCACACGGGTGCAGCATTTCTTCAGTTACCGGCTGGAATAACGGCCTTTTTCCTGGGAAACAAATTTTGGGAAGTTAAGCCTCTGTCCTCTATTTTACTTGCAAGGGTGGGCCAGCCACACCACATTTTTCTAACTTAAAATAAGGCAAAATACAACAGACGTTTTGTATCAGAAATGTTGACATCCAACATGCTTTCAGGGATGAATTAGATTCGTATACCCAGGAATCACTGCACTTTCATACGCTGGTGATGTGGGTTACATCTAAAATAGTTACTTGGACAGATGACGTGTTGGGCCCAGGAATCCAGCATTTGTCTCCTCGCCTTCTAAGTCGTGTTTTTTCCGACTTGGCTGATTAGCCATCCCTTGGAGCAGGAAAGCCGAGCAAATAAGTGGGGGCGTGTTTTAATGTGTACATAATGGGATTCAAGGCAGACAATGAATCCGAATACTTCTCGCAATCCTTTCTTCCTTCTCTTTGTTTCAGTGGGAGTGCAGAAGACCTAATTAGGCAACCGCTGCCTAAATAGCAAATAGAAAGCAGCCGTTATCCTGCACACATTTTAGTTTGGATTCATATTGCATTCGCCTTTTATAATTCATAAAATGTAAAGTTGTGAATAAATTTTGAAAATCGATTGCAGGAATGGTTCTTTAAAAAACACCGTTATCCGCAATAGAAAAATATGCTAATTCATTTCTATGCAATGTGTTGATTTCCGTGTGGGGAAAATGGCATTTAAAAATTACCATGTTGAAGCCTATTTCTATTTTAATGTGTTTCCTTTGCCTTTTACAATGGCAAATTATTACAGTTAATTGAAAATGCAGAACTAAACAGCTGCATAATTTAGGGAACTTTCACACCAAGAACTAAATGCTTAACACAGCACTTTTGATCTACTTGTTTTAAATCTCTGCACCAGGTTGTCCAATAAAAAAGCTTTTTCCAGCCTTCCAGTAGGAAATCTTCATATTTTCTGTACTTATGTGCAGCATACATTTTCTTTAATGCAAGACTGCTAGATCTTTATAGTTATTTAAACATTTATGTACATTTCCTAGTTGGATACAGATGATTATAGTGGTCAAAATTGCAGTTGAAAATAAATAATACAGATGGTCCCCGACTTACAATGGGGTTACATTCCGATAAACCCATCGTAAGTTCAAAAATGTCACAGGTGGAAAATGCATTTAATACACCTAACCTACTGTCACGCCTGTGGCCACTTCAGCCACAAAATGTAGGTGTTCTCTCCGCCCCCATCTTCAGACTGAGCATTGATTGGTGTAGGAACCAATTGTCAACGGTTTTTAGTTCCTACCTGTTCTTCCTGTCAGCGTTCAGTTTCCACTGCCGCTTGTGAACTCTCCTGCAACTACTGTCTTGCTAAGACCTTGTATTTTGTTCATTTTGAATTGTGGCATCTTCCATTTTTGTTTATTGCCAATTGCTAATGTTTAGTGCTACCTCGCTGCTAACGGTAACACTCTTTGTCGAAAACAACACTCAGTAGAGTTTAACGGAACACAAATTTATTACCTTGGTGTCTCGCAATTGCTTCCACCAACCCATGCCATAACACCTAGCGAACATCATAGCTTAGCCTAGCCTACCTTAAATGTCATTACAGGCTTTCCACTTTCATGTCGCTTTCAGGAGACACAGACACAGATGGGCGTTTCGTAGACATGATGGATGCACAAAACGCAATGTAGATACAGGGGGTACCCCAAAAAATGCTGGCAACACAGAACACTGCACAGTATCAGTTGTATAAACTTACAACTGTGTGGCAGTATGGGAGATGCAGTTTGCTACCACTGCCCAGCATCATGAGAGAGTATCGTGCCATATAATGCTCACCCAGGAAAAAAAATCAAAATTCAAAGTATAGTTTCTACTTAATGTACATCACTATTGCACCATCGTAGAGTCAAAAAATTGTAAGTCAGACCATCCTAACTCAGGGACCATCTGTAATCCACACCATCAGTTATAAACATTTTGCCTAGCATTGTTGTCAGTTATTAGGCAGGAAGACATGGTTAATAATGAGGTCTGCCCTGATACTGAGGGTACGAGGTCAATCCGTCTTGTCAGGCAGTTCTTTCAAAGATACCGTTTCAGAACATGAGGTGTGACCGAGCCCAAGAAATGTCACGTGTGAGGCAGCAAGGAGTTCAAGCAAAAATTATTCTTATAGGGAAAAAATGTTTAACAATTCAAGTCATAAAAGGGCAAAAGTGCCAGAATGCCTTTGTTAATGAAAAGAGTTCCATTTAGAATGAATGGCCATGCCTGGTGCAGCTCCCCTGGGTGTGGCTTGTGTTTCGATACGGGTGCGGTGGAACAGCGTACACCCCTAACACAGAGGAATTGAACAGACCTTAACTTAGACCATCTCTAGGACATCTTTAGTGGATGACTGCTTTTGAATCGGCTTGTACTCACCCACAGGGCCCGATGTCCTGGTCTGTTTAAGAGCAACCAGCACACCTAATGCCTGTTAGTTACATTTACCGACACATTAGCATTTTGTTTTGTGACTCGCAGCCTGATGGAACGTGCAGGACCGTCTCCTCGGCAGCTCTGCTTGCTGCAGCTCCGAGAGCTGCAGTTCTGAGCCTGGGGAGGGCGGCGGTGAGACTCTTCTCCAAGTTGTGATTTAAGAACTCTGGCAGTCGACTGAAACACACTGGCCTGAGGCTCCAAGGCTGTATGATTCAAACAGTTGCCAATTAGATTGTCCTTGAGGGGAAAAGAACCTGCTTTTCACGTACAAAAAAAAAACAACAGTATTTTGCGCATGTTTATGTGAGGGATGAGTGATGAATCACAGCCTCAGCTGCCAACAGGCATTGTCCTATGAATCCGTTCATCAAACTGACATTCTGAGTGAAACATCAGATACGATAGAATAAAATCCACAGTGCAAGAAGGCAATATATTTGAAGAGACAGACCGTGACAGATAGGTAAATTGATATTTAGATAGACACTTATTCCCACTCCATAATATAACAGTCAGGATCCCTTCATTTCCTGCGAATCCATTTAAGCTCATCTGTGCTGTGCAAAATAATTCATCTCCAGTGCACAGCGTGTGACCGCCGGACTGCCCTCTATTTGGGCCGGTGGGCGTCACCATGATGCCTTCTGACTTCTGACCTCGGCTGTAAGAGGACTAAGTGCCAGGCTAAGACCCGCGGTAACCCCCTTGACCTTGACTTTTAACAACTTCAGCAGTTATTAGCAAGATCCTCACCTTGTGAGAAGAAACTGCCTACCCATGCAGGTCATTTGACACCCCCCCACCCCCCCCCCCCAATGAAATTTCTGGGCTCACACAACCATTGTGGGGTGTTTCACCATTTCAGTGCCTCACATCAGGTAACAGGATTATGGAAAATGAATGGGGACCAGAGTCAGCGTTACACGCAGAGCTCTTACTTCAAGCCTGACCCCCCAGCTCCCTAGAGAATTTTTGTCTTGGAGATGCTGAGTTGCAGGTGGTGATCGGTAATCCGCGGGGGAAGGTGTTGGAGAGACATGCTGCAATGCAAGAGAATGTGCTGGATCTGTGCCGGTTGAGGGCCAGCTGTGTATCACCTGTATAGGTCAGTGAGGTGATGACTGAGCCAAGGGAACCGCTGTAGGTAGAGGAAAGTAGAGGGCTGAGAACCAAATCCTGTAGGATACCAGAGAAGGAGCCACGGCAAACCACATGGTATAGTTAGCTGATAGGTAGGATTCATATTCAAAAGCATAGCAGTGATGGTCCTTCGACACCAAGCTGTTCCACAGAGGTAAGGCAGATCCTTAAGATAAGGTCTCTGCAGATAACTGACTGCAACCAGGTGAAGATTTTAGAAAGATAAGCGAGACGGGACACTCGTTTTGGACCGAGCTTGTGTCCAGATTGGGGTTCGGACGTGTGGCTTAAATGTTATGGCAATTTGGTGCCTTTGGGCTTCAGTCGACAGATAAAAAAAGCATACAAATTCTTCCAGAAAATGCTCAGCAGATTTCACGATTACACTGTCTTTACCCATGCCAACAGCATGAGCTCCTACCATTTACAGTCACAAGAAACATTGGTCCCGGGAAGGTTGCCCAACCGTCAAAAAACCTGCAGATCCCACTGCAATACATCACCACGAAATGTGCAGATTCCACCCACAAGATAGGCTGCAATTCCCAAGTGGAAGAACTCATCTTCCCAAACACATTTAAACCCCTAATGATGACTCTATTTAGTACTTTGGAACAATAATTTGTAAGCCTGGAAGGTACTTGTTTACGCTGAAGTCTATATATGTATATATAATGATCCGTTTTTGGCGCGAGCCTGCAACTGTGCAGTGAACTGGATAATGGAGAGTACATGCTGAAGTTCTTCATTAAACAGCCCATGTTTTCCCCAGTGAAAAATTTATTAAGTTCTAAGGTTAATCCAACACTGAGTGTATGTGTGTCCTTGGAAAAGTAGGCTTCAAAAGAGAAATGGCGTTCAAGGTGTACAAGCGCAATGTTTAAAGCGGCACAATGGCCAGATGTGTTTCGTTGGGCTCTTTCAGCGCAGAACGGAATGCTATAGGATCGCGTCCCGCGAGGACCATTCCTAATAGGTGGCCTTAATCAACCATGACTGTTGCGACTGATATTTTACAGCATAACTCTTTAAAGTGTGATGCACGGGTGCACGCTGTGGTATTCACTGTGAACCACCCTGACCATCGCGACGCTGACAAACTATGTGCTCAGGAATAATCTCATCGCTTTGATTTATTTACACGGCCAAGCTGCCACCATCACTGCAGAAGTATGCCTGTACTCACATATATTGAAGGGCGTGGAACATTATTACCCAAAACACCAGAAAAAACTTGCAAACTCTGTCAAAATTCAAAATAGCCCCAATGTTGGTTTCGTTCTGTTATTGGTCACTTAATCTAAACTCTTTTAACTGTGAGGAGTGCGGTGGGTACTGCTGGCGTCTTATTCCTCTGTGCGTTTGGACATGGATTTGAATTCAACTCTGTCTACATTTGCATGTTCACCATGTATGCATGTGGGCTTCCTCCCGGTTGCTGATTTCCTTCCACAGTCCAAACACGTGTGTTTCATGCAAAATGGTGATTACAATATACCTGCTGTCTGTAAACAATTGAGTGACTGTGCGAGTAGCGGCCATGCAGTGGCCTTGTGCCTTGTCCAGGGGTTACACTGCCGGGCTGAGTGGCCTGCGCTTCTGGGACTGGCTGTGGCCCAGTGTCTCCTGGGGATGGATAAGTAGGTTTAGATGTGAATTAGACGAATGAACAAATGCTCAAATGAATTGTTTGCATTTACAGGACGTCCAAGCAGCACAAAATCCGCTCACTCTTGACCTCTAAATTAAAATAAAATAAATTAAATAGTAAACATTTGCAATAATTTAAGCTCCACTTGCAGTGGAAATAGAATTTTGCACAGAAATGATCACAGCAACAGAACCAGATTCACACGCTCAAGACTGACTGTGAAGTTGCGAGAGCAGATGGTTATATCATTCGATGTATGGAAGAAGATGGCCCACATCTCAGTGCTCAGTGCTCCTTCTTTTGGTTTACAAAGTAGAGTCAAGCACTGCAGGCACCGTCCATCTTCCCTACCTGCTACAGGCCAAAATGTAACCTCACCAGCTGCTTAAATTAATTTCTTCTGTGCATTTTGCTGGCTTCTGCTCAGAATCAGGCGATGGATGCTGTTCGTGCACGGCTACCAGTTTACTCAAGATGGACGCACTCTTCACCGTAATAGTCAGCTACTAACTTACCGGTTTACTTTTTCACATTTATACAGCTGGATAGTTTTACTGGTGTCAGTTCCGGTACTACAGTTGGGTTTTGTTAGGGATTGGGACGAATGGCCTCCAATACAACGGGATGCGTGGCTTCTCCAGAGACTTAGCTTCCAAGACATGTGTCCTCGCTCCATCCTTCTTCAGCACGTGCACATCTCTTGCTCTCTGTGCCAAACAAAGTGGTGGTGAAAGTCCCCCTCTTTCCAATCACGATTTTTCTGCTGGATCTGAGAAGGGGCATGGCATTGCCATGTATGTGCATGCGTTATAGAGAAAAATGATGTTTGCCGTTAATTTTGCGAGACCAGCTTTCTGCGCAGTTCCTCCCAGCGTGGGTCGTACCGCAGGTGATGAGAAATCAGGGCAGTTCACATCAGTGCAGTCAGATGCT
Organism: Heterotis niloticus; assembly: GCA_018136845.1. Lineage (NCBI taxonomy): Eukaryota > Metazoa > Chordata > Actinopteri > Osteoglossiformes > Osteoglossidae > Heterotis > Heterotis niloticus. The sequence goes on from JADBHE010000212.1 coordinate 51,346, forward strand.
GGCCAACGCAGAGCTGCCCGAATTGGCCAGGTGGAGGTCACCGAGGTTGAACTCAGCAGGGATTGGCTGGGCAGCCACTCTCACCTGCCGAGAGCCAATGGGAGCCCAGCTTCAGGCTGCAGATAGCGCAGGTGCTACCTTGACTGCTATACAAAGTCAAAATTTAATTACATAAAAATTTCAATGTGGAGAAGAGATGTGAACATACATGGGAACTTCACCAGAAAACTCGGAAAGGTGACCTTGCGCCCATCCAACGATGCCCATGTTAATGTGATCTTATGTTGCCCCCTCAGTTATAGCAGATATATATTCATGTGCATGTATTACACTATACATACGTTTTGTTCGGAAGTCCTATCGGTGATGGGAGGACTTGGGGTCCTGACCCCTGGAAGATGGATGAGGCTCCATCAGATCCCAGGAATGACAACATCAGGCTAGGACCAGAAGATGGCAGCCCTAGGAACAGCAGAAATACTGAGCCATACTCTCAAACTGCTAGGCCCAGAGTCTGCGGAAAGTTGCCACCCCGAGGGGAAAACTGGACGCGAAAGAAATTTTCAAGAATGCAACATCACATTTGCTCCTAAATGGAAAATGTTTCCTAAGTCCATGATGGAAAAGTTCTCAAAATAAAAATGCCCTCCCTTTCTTCTTCCCATTTGTCAAATACCCAAGCTCCTTATTTATTTACAGGATGAGCCTGCGCGAACCCTAGCGACGTGTCTTGCATGTAGCTGCGACAGGGATGAAACGATAGACGATTGCTCCACCTTTTTGCTCCAAGCTCATGTCCACGTTCCCTCCACAAGATCTTTCTTTGCTTGTTCTCAACAATGCCTTCAAGTCACAAGTATCCTTGCAGGAAGCAGAAGCCAATCCCCAAAAAAAAATCACCAAATGCCATTACAAACTCATATAAACTGAAAAACAAATGCTTTTTCTCATAACGCCACAAGACTGCTGTTCATCACATCAACGTTTCACCCAAAAAGTCCTGTTTTATTCTAGTCTCCTGCGGCAGTACTGTATCATTTCACATGTGTGCTCTCTGGTGTGCTTCAGCTTTATTAAAACAATGGAAGGGAACCGAACCGCATTTCTTTCACAAACTCATGGGTTGCTATTTCAGGAGTTTATCACGGGTCAAGCAAGGCTGGTAGATTAAGATAAGAAGGCTGCGGCACAATTTTTCGAATTGCTGGCATTTAATGAAGCCAACTTTGCGCAGCGCTGAGGCCTGGAAGAGTCCGTACCGTCACCGCGTGGTGGCTCTAAATGGCGGGTCGACACGGGTAATAGAATCAAGCATTGGAAGCAAACGCTCTCATTTCTGATTATTCTGGACACGCGTTTTACACTGCTGTAATGTGGCCGTGCAGGACAAAGTGTAATGTTTAGATTGCCTGTGGGAGACAGCGGCCAGATAAATGTAAATGTTATTGTTTGAGCAGATTGCCGAAGACAAGATGAGCAACACGACACAAATTGCCCACTCCAGAGGCCTACAGAGTTGTTTCCCGTTTGATTTAATACATCTACTTAAGCTGGAGCCCATCGTGAAGTCCTGCCTCATCTGCACACGAACAGCCACTCGATATCCACCACAGAAAATGAGATTTGATATTTACAGGCTCCAATGAAACAAAGCGGAGCGGGTGGCGTGCGAGGATCGGACTGAAATAAAATGTCCCAATTATTATTGAAGGTTTTTTTATTCTAGGCCTCGGAAAATGGGGCATCACTGGGTTTCCGGTCAAAAAAAACTAACTTTGGGCTATGGCTTTACAGTAAATACGAACCGGTAAGGCTGTCCGTAAGGGGTGTGGAGGAACGACAAAAATGACGGCACCGCTGCATCCTTCCAGTTCCCATCTCGCCCTGCGTTGCGCTTCCCTCCCTTGGGTGGAGGCGGCGGTGGAGGTGAGGCCGAGGGGAACCCAAATAAAGGTGAGCACATTAGGGAGGGCTGCGTAGGAGAACCTTGGGGGAAATTACAGCGTTCGCTGACCCCGAGCACCGCAAGCGCACCAATGAACAGTGCCTCAGCCTCCCAGGGTGAAACCGTAAGGTTAACACTTGTATGCCTGGATGCCAAAGCCACCACACAGGACTGCGTTTGTATCCTAATTATTACACGCAGCCAACAAAACCCCAAATGTTACCTTAGTTATGTGACGAAATCTTTTGACGCCGCATGAAACATTCATACAGTTTGGGAAGGAACACAAGACACAAAGACTGCTAAACTTTCATGATGATCTCATATGTACTGGCATTACCGTGTCCATATTTCTGCATGCGGTATTTTATGAAACAGTGGCCAAAAAAAAAAAAAAATCGCAGAGCGTCAAACCGCACAACGGAATAAATTTGTCTTCTTCGGTTGTGTTTACTTGCAGACATTGAACCACGAGGCACAATTTTGTCACTTGCGCAAGGCGTCCAATCTTGCGAAAAACAAAGTCGCTGGAAAGTTCCTCAGAAGCTCTTTGAAGTCCCCCTTCCTCCTCTCTCCCCCATGTCTCCTGCCTGACAGGCTCCACACAGAAAGCACCAGAACATCAATGCAACCAGCAGGGGGGCAAATTGTCCTTGAAACAAGCAACTGTGGCACGGAGTGAAACGCATCCCTCGTCCCCGGGGCCTGACAGTATTAATTTATCTGTCAATCATCATGCAAGCCAGGAGCACTTTGATGGTCTCTTGAGTTTATTATAATTAAGGTACGACTGCACCAAACTAAGAAGCCTTGGGTGCATAACAACACAATATCTGCAAAGTAATGATCTTAGACAATGGCACGCCAGCGTGTCTGCGAAACAAGGACTGTGAATGTGACATTTTGGGAAGTTCCACAGCAAAGTAGGAATGTTGGACCACAGCACACCTGGGACAGCTCGGGAGGCAGAACTCCACACACACACACACACACACACACACACACACACACACACACTTGCACTATGTCTTAAATACCACCCTGCAGAGGCACCCCACAGCCTACTGGTGCAGGGGGTCTGGACCATCACAGCTCTCATTTGAAAAAGCAGTTAACCATAGCGAGTGAGTAAATATAATATTCTTATAAACATTGTATAACCATGTGCAAATTTTTTTTTTTGTATTAATGGGGCACGGCAAGCATTACCTTTTATTTTGTTGGCATTTTAATTAATAAATCAATTACTTTATTATGGTTCTATCTAAAAATGTTGATGTGTTTTTTACTGACTGATGATTTTATGGTTGATGTTTGTTTCTGGTTATATAAGCGTGTGTGTAGTAAGTGGATGCCCTCCAGGGGGATGTGTGTCGTCACTTTCCTTATTCCCCTGAGGTTGCCTTCAACTTTTTTTGGGCTTTTATGTGTCAGTGCCTCTTCTGTGTCTATGTTGAACATGAGGACGAGTGTGAAGTACAGACCTCCTTTGAATTAACCTTCCATAAGCTGTCTGCTATCACAGTGTACTGTATATATACAGTACTGTACATACAACACACGTACAGTGCAGGTATTTGTACCGTCACAGTCCAAAAATTCATAACAAATTACAAAAATTTGTACCCACAGTTCAATTATCCTCATTGCAAACCTGCTATAAAGTATCTATATCAGAAAAAAAATTTCCAAGCATGTGCCAGTGAGTCCAGTCGAGAGGGTATAGCGTATGATGAATGCAAAAGTATTGCTTTCAGATGTGACGTGAAGCACTGTGGGAAGTGAATGTAATTCCACAGAAGGGTGTGTTGGTTATTTTGGGTGCATTATTTAATTGAATACCGTATTGGTCCAAATGTAAGAGGATCCTGATTATTAGGCGACTCCCTCTTTTTCAACACTCATTTTTAGGAAAAGGTTTTTGGAATATCGTATCTTCAGAAATAAAACTCAATTTATTCAAGGCAGTCTTTTTGGGCTCGCCATCTTTGAACATGACATTCTGTAACTTCATATTTCTTGGCTGCTTGAGAGTTGTTTGACACCTCTGCTTCAATCACCATTATCTTAAAATTGGCATCATAACTCCTCCTCAGTCCTTGGTTATTTTGGCCTAACTTTGAGCTCCTTTTTTCCAGACCATCTTGAGGTTTTGCTGTCTTTCACACTTGCTAGCTTCAGTTGATCATTTCTGTGGATAACTGATGCCAGGGGATAACCGACGCCACCTACTGGTGTTAAATATGATCTTTACAGGTCTACTCCTCGAATATAAGACGACCCCATCTTTTTTGGATGTAATTCCCGGAAAAAATACTATCTTGTATTTGGGTCAATGTGGAAAATGGGAGGCAGCAGAGGAATTAGAGGTACATTTTACACTGTTGGTTTGTCTGATATGTATGCATTCAAAACAAATTGCACACTAAGGTTGCATAGATTTTTTTGTCCAGTGTAATGGTGATGGACTCTTCCATTTTGGAGCTTTGGGCACTTTTAGCAGTTACCTGAGTTACCCTGCTGCACAACTACAGATGGGTAGGAGTCAGAGGCATGCTGTGGCTGATGAAACTCATGCAGCACTTTTGAGAGCCTAAGAAGGTGATTTCTTGTCTGTTTCAGTGGGATGATGCCACTATGGTTTCACTTCTCAACAAGCTTCACACAACTGCATTCATTCACACATTTGATGAAAACAACAGGAGATGGACACTCACCGCGTACATCTCACCTGGTCGAGTTCAGAGACCTGCTGGGTTACACTGGCGGTTTGTCCTCACTGCATAGGTTAGTTTCAAAGATTTGCAAAACTGGCGACTTTGATTTACATCTTCATTTTTAGAAACACTCCATGTGGTTCCATGTTGGAGACATGGTGCAGAAATTAGGCTACCTACAGTCTCCTGAGCTTCTTGGCTGGTTCCAACACTAATTGAAAAAAAGTAATAATAATAAAAATAGTATTTGGCAGCTGACAAGGGTTAAATCTCCAAAGACAGGTAATAGCCTTTGCCTTTTATTTTAATTTCAGAATGATAAATTACTTTGGGGACTGCTGGTGGGAGCAAAGACTGTTGCTCGGGTCCTGTCTAGTGAATTATACTATTGGCACGTGACATTATTAAAATAAATATGGATATTCAGCATAATTAAATGTGCCCTTTCATCTGCAAAGGTGTTTCCTTTTTTCTCTTGCACGAGTTCAGATTGCATTTATTTAATAAAGATCTCTTGGTCTCCTAGTCTTAGCGCAAATATTCTGCTTAAGTGATCTTTAAAGCTATATTACGCATTTTGTTTGTACGGCACGTAAGTTACTCAAGAACTTTACACTGAGTACTTTTCTCACAGCAGCATTTTTATACCTGTAGGTGTGTGTGTGTGTGAAACTGGTACTTTGTCTACTATTCTCTGGGGTCCATAGCAAAGAGCAAACTCTTGTAGCCCAGCATAAATGTTTGATAAGCCCTGAAGTTTAGAAGTTGGACTATTAAGGGATAATCCATGAGCTAAAGTCAAACTCAGAATGGAATTTAGCTCCACTAATGTTTTGTTTCACTTCAGCCGTGGTCGGAGCAATGCTATCTGTGTAAACGTGCCAAAAAATACATAGCGGCCACCAGGAATTGTCAGGGCCACCCATATGGACATGGGTTTCAGTGCTGTGGGTGCAGCACTGGCTACAACTGCCCGTTTGATCAGTAAAGTACATCACTGGTGATGCCATTTTCTTATTTTCATCACAGTATTCAGTATTTCATTTAACATTTTGCTTTTGTCCTTATCTTGGATGTGTGTCTTACATTAATAAATGTCTCTCGCTAATATGCACGTGCTGGATTTCCATTTGTCTTCCTTGTAGACGTGCAGTAGGGGTTTGTGTTTAGTACCAAGTGCCAGAACATGGATGGTACTCCACACAGGCTTCAAAGCCAGCTATAAACTGATTTTTGAACACATTTTTTCTGGTTCCTTGTTTTGCAGTAGCCATACTGTTTGTTGTAAATACACGATTTTGATCAAGTCAAACAATTTGCCATTCTGCCGATATTGGTAAAAGCTGCAAACATTTCGCTCACTCATTGTGATTACAGACATTGCCAAAAACGTCAGGTCACACCCCAAGCTGGGAAGACATAACTGATACCCAGGAAAAATGATGGCTGCTTTTATTTTCCCATTTTCAGTTGCGCACAGCATAACACAAGCGGCGCAGATCAAATAATGTGACATTTCGCAGAAATACTGCAGCTTATTTCACTCGTGTGGCCAAATTATTCAGTGTAGGCAGCAGTGGAGGTGGATGGAGCAGATAGTGTTGCAGTACAATAGCTGGTATCCTTGACTACAGCAGCCAAGTCGGCAAGTTTGAGAAGGTGCATCAGCAGCATCCCACCGAGCTCTAGCTGGTACTGCTCCTACAGATGTGTCCAATTACCTAGATGAGGGGCCACACATCAGTGGACAACCCTGACTTGTCATTCCCGTCTCAGCTTTTTGCGCTTTTCAGCTAGTAATTCTAAACAAATCCATCACGATGACAAGTTAGCGAACGCGCTTCTCGGTGTGGGAAGTACACCGGCAGTCTCAGGCCCACTAGATGGAGCATAATGCGGTTTCTTCTCCCCCAAACCCGGGCTAGAAAATGAAATGCTAAATGTTGCCATGGACACAGCCAGAGAGCAGTTCAGTGTGACACTTCAGGCCTTGAGATGCTGAATTATCATGTTGTCAGAACACAACAGAGACTTGGACCAAAGTCCTGGAACCAAAACACTGAGTTGTGCCATTATGTAACCTGCTAAAAAATGTACTTTTTAAAAGTTCTTTCACAGCCATAGCCACTCATGCATTCTGGATTAATCTTAAAATGGCAGTTCAGTCTGATGTAGGTGTTATTTGGCCTCTATGACAAACCAGGTAACTGACACCAAAGTCAAACTTATCAGTCAGCAGAGATGAATAAAGGTTGACGGTTAAATGTCTTTCCCTCATCCTCTGTGAAAATCCCACAGGTGGACAGCGGCAGACAACATGGGGTACGACAGGAAGGAACGCGATGCTGACAGGTTTATGTCTTAATGTATGGCATTCTTGTGACCTCAGAACGGTGTTCGCACAGAAGGACTGTTGGGCGACACAGCACTGCGCAGACAAGAGGGCCGCGGCTTATTAACAGATAATAAATCTTTTACTTTTAATCGACGTTTCTCGCAGGACGCCAGCTCATGAAAATCATGTTTCGATCCTCATTAAATTGGTAATTTATACATTACACCATACATGCTCTGTAGCTTAACACTTTGGCCCATGTCCATTTGTAATGCGTCACCTTGGACAGCGAATCGGTTACCATCTTCATCATCTTGCTATTAAAATGATGTCCTGACGGGTGAAGATTGAAGCCATTTTTCTGTGGCAGCTTCTAGCATGGCTTTCCACATGGCCTGGGCTCAGTGCAATGAGAACAGTTGTAAATGATGATGTTTCTGCAAGGTGCACCTTCTGCCACGTCAGAACACCCTGTAGTCCACTCCTCTTCCTCTCTGTGGCCACACTTTGATCCGACAGCTTCCAGGTTTGTGCAAGCAGGAGTGGTCAAAAGCCGTTCGCAGGAGGTCTGAAAATAAGGGTGACGCCGCAAGTAGGGTGGCGCCTACTGCAGTAGAGCCAGTGACCAAAGTACTTACCCTGAACTGATACAGTAAGGGTTAAATATAAAGTCCCTGTCATATATAGGGTTAAATATAAGTCCATGTCAGTAGCTGGACACCGTGAGCCGTGTGTGTGAAAAGTGTCAGCTAATGGAGTAAATGTAAGTGGTACCTGTGGGTAAATCTGAGGAGGCCTTAGGTTCGTGCGGAGGCCCGGTGGTGGTCTGTGGGAGGCTGCGAAATGTTCTTAAATGTGAGAATATGAGCGATGCGATGTCTATGGGCCTTGCGTTTGTTTACGGTACCGTGAAGCGCAGCGCCCGTACGGCCGCCTCGTGGCATTGCCGTGGCAACGTTGTTAACGCAACTCGATCATCCATTAGTGCAATTCCCCCGAAAAAACCCAGAGCGGAACGCGACAGGGAGAACTCGCGTTCAGTCGACCGTCAGCACGCGTCGGCGTAATGTATCCGCAGAGCGCCCCCCCCATCCCTGCACCACAGTTCCACACGGGGCCTCTAAATGGCCGCTTCCCGCCACCAGCAGAAACAGCAGTCAGATCTTTGATGAATTTAAGAAACATCAAATCAATGGCGCTCTGAAATGTACAAATGAAACTGGAAAGGAGGCAGAGGAAGCCAGGAAACATCCGACAGGCCTAACGTTTGTCAGTTCGCACAGCTGCCCGAAGCTCCGCTGTGAAAATCATCAAAGCCGACCAAAGCATACACGTAAAATCACCTGCATTCTGTTCTAGCGAGGGAGTAGCCTGCTTCCTTTTTCCTTTCTGTAACACCCACAGACATAACTGATGCCTCCTCGGCGAAGCACGTTCGATGCAGGAGCCGCTCATGCTTTGGACTGAAGTCATTCTAACTGTAATAAATAGGGAGAAAAATGAATGAACAGAAATACGCATGCAGGTACACACACACACACACACTCATACAGACCTTACTTCACGTTTTCGCCACTACGCCACCCGTCTTCACGCGGCGGGTACCTTAATCCCCTCAAAAGGTCAAGGTGCTGACGCAGCGGGCGAGTTTCAAGCCAAGTGCTGCTGAAATCTGGGCTACGGCCGCCACTCCGAGCGCACGGCTATCCGGTGAATCGACACAGCTGCTTCCCTCGACCGCGGTCGCAAGTCGGTGGTGCGAGCAGCAGAGAGATCCTCGCTTTCACCCTTTCAATCTTCCGCTTTTTCTCAGCTCATTGCTACACCCCCACAAACTATTTATTAAGATGCACCGCGGCAACTTGCTGTCCCCAGAGAAAGGAACAAACCATATTGTCTGTGTACAATAAAATTCAGCTTTAATTGTCAATTAATTTCCAAATTATTAACATCCATTATGGCAAAGTTAACTACAACAGTTTCTAAGTATGATGCACGGTGCCACGGCGGGTAAATTGGTAAAGACTTGGGAGTTGCCGCCGTTCAGCCCGTCTTCACTGTGTTTGCGTTGCAGAAAGCGGCTGCCGAAAAGTCTCATACACACACACACACACACACACACACACACACACACACAGAGGCGGGACTGTCACACAGGCCTTCTCTGGCGGAACATGAACTTGCGCCACTAACTGCACGACTGTATAAGAAGTACAGAACGTAATGTAGCTCTGCAAAAGATCTTGTACACTTCAGTGGAAAGTTACACATTTTATAGTCAGATGTTAGAAGATTAATTCTTTCGTTCTTTATCATTCATTCGTATGGAAACGCTGACAGTTATGATGATGGGGGAGGGTCAGCAGACTGTGCTGCAGACACTTCACCGGAGCCCAGCTAAACAGTTTCTCTGTCTAGGTCTGCAGGAACCCTAGAAAAAAAAACTGCCAGGAGCACAATGGACTGACAAAGAACAGTTGGTGACAAAGAACGACGACGACGACGACGACGACAACAACAACCGTGAGACAGTGATCCATCCCTTTGCGCTCTAGTTAGCTGCAGCGGCCTGGTTGCTAAGCAACTCCACGGACAACCTCGTGTCCTGACCCAATTGGGTCATTAGAAAACCACACACATGCACGCACGCACACACACACACACACACACACACACACACACACACACACACACAACAATGCCATAGAAGCATACAACACACTTGATATCTGATACAGTGCAGGCCAGTTATAAGTTGCTTTTAGACCCATTGTGTTGGCTCACTCGGGTAAAAAGCAAGGCAGATGAATCCAGAAGGCCGTTCAGGCTACAAACAATCTTGCGGCATATTAGCTGTGTGGGAGGAAGAAGGGGATGTACCTTCTTACTGACCTCCAGCACAATGTGGCTGTCTAGGTTTTTAGATCTGAGCTTTCATTCAGCCGATCTGCAGCGTTTCAAACCACGCAACTCCTAAAATACTTTGTCAAACATACATTCTCTTTTAATTACCATAAACTTTTTTATTAACAAAGCTGCTTTTCCAGTGAACGATATTAAAATAAGTTAATGTCCAGTCTCCAGCAGGGTAAAGAAACACATCCATCATTTAATGCTTTGCAAGTAAATGGTGTTCCACTCCGAGCCTTAGATGTTTTTTGAGCTGTCAGTCTGGAATTTTGTCGACACCGCTGTGTTACACATTCAGCCTTTATGACAGCTCCATTTTTAGATCGCAACAAGATTTATTTAAAGGTTATTCAGTCCAAGAGCGTGTGGGCTGGTTTCAGCCATTTTCTTGCCATCCTGGCCTTTTGTAAAGTTTTCTCTTTGGTGACCGTAAAATACGTTATTCCTACTTAGAAAAACGGAGCTGGGAAGAAAAGGATGAATTAGCTGTAAGAAGAAAAGTCTTTTCAACAATTCATTGTTGTAACACGGGGCTTTTCAAGCGAAACACTCCTCTAATGCACGTGAAGGTCACACCGACGTCTCCTATCGGTGCGATAACACATATAGAACAATGGCGATAAATATAGTAAATGCCCTTGTGCCCAAACCATAAATGAACGTGACCAGAGATCACAGCAGCTGGAAAATTACAAAAAAGACTTAAATTATGTCGCTTTTGACCCTGGTGGGGAGCTAAATCTTATCACCAAAAAGAATCATTTTCTCATCATCCGTTACACAATGTCTCACCCCATCATTGCCAGCACATCAAATATCCAAGGCGGGACAGGCAGACGGGGTTCAAACGCACCTGGCGTAGCTCCCGTGCTAGTATCTGCGCATAGCAGGGTGACACGGCTCATATTTTGGGGTTCCCCACCGCCTGACATGTAGTTTCTCCACTAATCCAAGGAACTGTACAGTGGAAAAGCTTCTGAAAACCTGGGCAGGTTAAATTTAAGCGTCGATCTCGACAAATGCTTGCTGTAAAACCAGCATCTGCTTGGGACAGCGGGGCAGGAGGGATGCCTATACATAATACGTGCACATTTCCTGTTTCTGATCACAGCAATGAGTCCAGAGAGGGTTTGGCATAATAATAGCATATAATGAATACGTATCTAATAAACAAACAAACAAATGATAGACGCCGGTGAAAGCCTCTCTCTCTCTCTCTCTCTCTCTCTCTCTCTCTCTCTGCTTGGCCTATTATGCTAAAGTGCAAAGCCGCCGGTCGGATCCTCCCCGCACCGAACGCTCTGCCAAAAGGCGATCTGCCGGGCCCATCAGCACCGGCTCACAATCTAATCGGTTACTGCCTCCGTGCGTGACACCGGGAGGCTCCGACTCCGGCGGCAGGCGGGGGTGACCTTTGTTACGGAGACCTGCTGAAGAACTCATTGGTAACCCAATTAAAAGGAAATGTCACAGCAGTAATTACGGCGCCCGGTGCGAGGAATCCGGGTCGGCTCAGCTGCCGGCGGAATCCGAGAGGAAGTCAGGTGCGTTCCGGGCTCTCCTTCAACTTTTCCAGGTAATTTACAGTTGTGGTACAGGAGCTCCTCAACTGGGGATTCATTACATTTGCGAGCAATTGATTCAAAGTGGAATTCTGGGCTGGGGCGGCACTGCGAGACTTCTGTTAAAAAAAAGTACTTACATTCAAATTTCTATTTGTTTTAATCTAATGGTTCACGTGGGTCTTCTTAAAGACCGTTTTATCTCAGTCTGGGGTGACAGAGGAGGAGGTCACGGCTGGGGGCGCCTAGGGTCAATGCCAGGCCATCACGCACAACTTTGTTTTCAGTTATAAAGGAGACGTTTCATGATTTCGAGTGCAAAAAGATGCCAGATGTCTGCAAACTAAACGCAAAGGAGTGCAGTTCAGAAAGACACAAGAGCAGGAGGACAAAACAGTCATGTTGGCTCCATCCGTTGTTATGCCAGCCTCCACTGTCCCGTAGGGTTTCCGGCACGGACCGGCGGGGTCCTAACATTGATGCACAAACTGAGACTGCAGGGAACAAAATTCCACTTTGGTTCAAGCTAAACTTAAATACTGAATTTTACAACATCGAGGCAGAAACATTTAAAATATCTTTGTCTAGAACGACATTTTCTGCCCTCCCCAGCCCAACTGTGTTTTTTTCCTCCAAATGTATAAAAACAGCACTGGTCCAGATGGCTCGGCTACCTCCATCTTCCAACTCGGCAGGTGGGAGGTCTCTCCGCCGCAGCAGTCGGCGCGTTTTGTTCCAGATTCCAGTTGTGCCTTCGCCTTTGATGCACAGAGGCTCTCGCTCGGGCAGCTATGCCACAGCCCCTGCTGAGAGGTGGCGGCCGCGTGTCTCCGTGCACGCGGCTAAAAACGGCACCGCGGCTCCTCTCGCAGCGGCATCGCAGGCAAACGCCACATAATTCATAAAGTGCACTGCACACTTGTGTGTGTTTGACCAGAGGTCAGTGTACACTTTGGCTGGAGTTTCTCACTGCCACACTCAACAGCTTTGCATAAAAAAAGTACAAATATTTGTGAACCGTACTTCCCCCACCCGCAAGCCTCTAAACAAACAAAGAGAAGCTAGAAGTCTATAACTGCTTGGATTCAAAATGCTGGTTGGTTTTTATTTTTCCCAGTTTTATCTTCTCTATTAAAAAAGAAAGATGACGCCCTTTAGAACTTTCCGCTTTCTTCCTTCACTTATTGCTGCTATCTATAATGACTTTCTTCTGAATGGACCTGTGAAAATGGGCTCGTCCACGGCCACATTTATTGACGCGAGATAACCAAATGCTCGAAAAATTGCAGATAACACCCTATGTTTTTTTTTTTTTATTTTAAAGTTTGCCACGAGTCCGGTTGTATTATTGCACCTTAATGTTATGGCGCTGCTAGCTGTGCCACAGTGACACACGTATTTTGTATTTGTGTAGAAACAGGCTTTCCTAATTCCTCCGTAATCGCATTGTGTGTGCAGTCTGGCAAGAGCAATAATACGCTGATTTATTATGCTCCACAGAGGGCGTGACACCATCCTCAAACCCTTGTTTAGAAGACTTAACAGCAATTGTTTTACTGTTAAAATTTGTGAAGGAACCAAGGTTTTCTTTTTTCTTTTTTTTTTACTATTATTACATCTATATCTCTACTTGAAGGCCCGGTGCTTGGCTAGGAAGAATTACACAGCATCCCCGAAGCTCGCAAGGCTGCTCTGACTGACAGACTCCTTAATGCTGGCAGGAGTTCAGCAAAATGGATCAGCATTGGCTGCATGTAAAACCACTCGCTGTTTTAATTAACAGATAGATGGGATAAATATTTACACCCCCGGCAATGATACCGCAAGCAAAGGAGACACCGGGTGGCAGGGACGCTTCTCTCCGGCAGCGGCCGCATGGGATCGTACGAGATTCGCGGCGTTTGCCATAGAGGCGCTCGGCGGAGACCCCGGCAGTGCGACCGGGAGCTGGCATCGCGTTCCCGCCGCCGCCCTTCTTCGGCCTGCGCGTCCGCGGCAGCGAGTAACAGCGCGACGCCAATCCGCCGCTCAGCATCCTGCTACCATTCTCCCCCCCCCCCTTGTCAGACGTGAGATGATAGTCAACATGGGCGTGATAAAAATAAATGGTGAATAAGTGAAAACACTCAAGGGTCCTTCGGGAAAAGGCAACACGTGCAGAATAAAGTTATTAACAAGCAAAATCCATGCATGTCTCATGTTATCCAATTAATTTCACTATGCACTCAAACTGTTTAAACTTCCCATCTGCAGATTTCGTATTACTTATGCCACTGCGGTCGCTTTAATTAAGATCAAAAGTAATTTTAGTTACATATCCGACGTTTGGGAAAACAAGAATGGAAATTTTAATACGCTTCCCATCAGCCGAGCTAGAACAGTCACATTAATGGCGTTCTGTTAAGAAGCATTACTTTGAACCAAAATGCTGCATAATTTAAAGCCATTTTAATTAATAACATTCTACAGTCACGGGGGGTCGGAGTCAGCTGCGGTGCAACCGTCAAAATGTGAGACGGTTATTGGTTTCACGCTCGATTGCCGGGAAGTCGCGCCGAACTGCGGTGCTGGAGGAGGCATCTGAGGAAGAAGGCCACAGCAGGATCTCCAGCTTTAACAAGTCTAAATCAGTCAGAAGGTCCAGCCATCCATTCATCAGCCTTAACCACTTTAGCTTACTCGGGGTCACTGTGGTCCAGAGTCTATCCCAGAATTACTGGGCGCCGGGCTGTGACACTACACCCTGGATGGGATGCCAGTCAGTCGCGGGGTACGAATAAGAGCACCTAATTCAGAAACGACACTGCTAAAATGAATTAATAAATACTGCATTGGCCTGAAAATAAAATGGCTTTTTTTCTGGGAATTACATCTAAAAAAAGTTGGGGTCGTCTTATATTCGAGGAGTAGACCTGTAAAGATCATATTTATCACCAGTAGGTGGCGTCACTTATCCCCCGGCATCAGTTATCCACAGAAACGATCAACTGGAAGTAGTGAGTGTGAAAGATGGCAGTACTTTGAGATGGGCTGGGAGAAAGGAGCTCAAAGTTTGGCCAAAATAACCAAGGACTGAGGAGGAGTTATGATGCCAATTTTAAGTTAATGGTGATCAATGAAGCAGAGGTGTCAAACAACTCTCAAGCAGCCAAGAAATATAAAGCTACAGAATGTTGTGTTCGAAGATGGCGAGCCCAAAAAGACGGTATTTAAAACACAAATACGGTAAATATGAATGAATATGATTTTCCTTTCTAAAGATAAGATACCCAGTTCTAAAAAAAATTCCAAAAATGGGGTCATTTTATAATCATCTTATATTCGGGCCAGTACAATACCATCCAGTTCCTGGACAGTATAATCTCAGGCGGCTTCCAGTCTAAAGTCACAGTTTAAATAACTAACAGACTAATTAAGCAGGTTGGCAAAGGAATATTTTCAAGCACTTCCACGTCCAGAAATCCTTGACTGTCATCGCACATCTTCAGAGCAGGTGTACTTAAGCCATCCTTTCTGACTGCAGGTGCAGTAGGGTTAAGCACTCCCTTCTGTCTGAACGCTCCTCTCCTCCTCATGTTCAGTCGCCTGCCTTTCCCACGAACACTGAGCTAGATTCAGTGAGCAATAGTTTAAGTGCCATCACCATGTTTTATCTCTCTGTTTTACAGCACCAGAGCCACTGAGGCTAAGCACCTCGTTCAAGGGGACAACAGCAGAGTCCCTCTGGCACTGGCGCTGGCAAATCTAAGGTCACCAGTCTGGGTAGTAAACCACAACCCTGTGCTTCATGTGCCAATGTGAGGCATCCTATCCTGTTATAAACATCACAGATGCTACAACTGAGCAAATTCACATTTTCCTTTGCCCTCAAGTGGTGAATTATGAGGTGTGGAGGTAAAGCTAGCGAACAGCTTTGGCCTCCTCAGTGGCCTCTGCCTCCCATCAATTGAACTCTACATGACATTTAAGGCTTTGTGGCATATTCAACATGGAAGGCCAGCTGTGCTGAAGCTCATTCCGCAAATTAGAATGCATCTTTGCACAAGGAAGTCATTATGAAAAGAAGATTTAATGAAAAAGTGCTATATTTCATGTTCTATTATTCATACTGTAATAAACCATGTAATGACATAAACATCATTTAAAAACATCACCAGTTTCCAGCAGCATAATGGTGTGGTTATTGATCCAGACCTCGAAGTGGCTGGTTTACACTTTTATGGTGGCGCCATTAATGTTAGCTGCTATCGTGTGGCATGTTCACGTTTGCGATATACCGGTGACCCGCAGAGCACTTTTATAACACAGTAATACATTACACAGCTACCTACCTCGGGGAAAAACACTGTTCGAGCTGGAATGTTTTGACTCAGCCGCTGCAGCTGCTCTGGACCACAGCTCTTTAGGTATTCAATAAAAAAGCAAAACTATGAAGCCATTAGTGTTGAAAAAGGGATGGCGTTGGGTTGGATCTAACAAGTGCCAAGCTGGAGTATAGGGCAGCCACAGGGCACCACGCAGGCCTCAGGCTCATTCAGAGTCCCTAGTGCACATTCCTTCAAAAGCCCGACTCAGAATTCCTGTCCACTCACTCCAACATGCGGATAACAGCGCTGTGTCTCAAAAATCAATTTGGGTCAGACAGTGTATTGACTGGGGAGTTTGTGAGGCAATCTCAGCCATTGGCAAAGCGGCTCTGGGACAGGAAGGCAGGACGGACAATGCATTAAACATAAATTCTCTTTCTCAATAACATTTGCAAACAAACCAAAGGAACTGTGTAGCTATTATCAACCTCTATCCCTCCTAAACAACAACTTCAAAATCCTAAGCGCACCACCAGTCGGCCCGATTGAATCCAACAGGTTTCATCAGATAACAAGTCAACCGCTCAATTCAATTCACGGACAAAAAGAAATAACACACCATCTGCCATCGCCTCCCTGGACGTGGAGAAAAGCTTTTGATCGAGTCAACTGGCAATTTTCATTCTCCGCTCTCACAACAGCGAGCTACAGGTCAGGCATTTGTTAAATTGATGAAAATTCAGTTTGATTCCCCCTGGTCATCAGCAGCCGCTAATGGTACAATATCTCAAATCGGTTTGCACTTTTAGGAAAGATGAGGCAAACATGGCTGCTTTCGTGCCTCTTCTCAGCCATTCCCCACGCGATGCGGTGCGGCTGGAGCCACCTCCCCGAAAATGCACACCCCCGGTGCCACTGTGTCCAACACACCTCAATGTCAGCACATTGGCAGGCACGCCAGCAGCCTCGGATGCCTTTGTGTGAAGCTTCCGTTAAATGCTCGGGGC
This sequence comes from Heterotis niloticus, assembly GCA_018136845.1. Lineage (NCBI taxonomy): Eukaryota > Metazoa > Chordata > Actinopteri > Osteoglossiformes > Osteoglossidae > Heterotis > Heterotis niloticus. Next base: position 68,129 of record JADBHE010000212.1, read on the forward strand.
TTTCGGCGAAACCACCCTGCGCTCTAGAACCAAGCTGCGACCTGGGAAGGAAAACTGCACCTTGGCTGTGAGAAAAGTGAAAAATAATCCTGGCTAGACACTCCCAGGTGACTGGCTGACCACTGCAAACAGCACAGCAGGTATTAATAACTCCATTATTATTAATAATGCTTTATGTTATTATAACTAGTTTTAATTAATTACATGCAACACAAATCTTTTCACTTTTACATCAAAAAACAGCACACGAAGGTCAAGACTTGAAAAAAAACCTGGTCTCTAGCATCAAGAACTGCATCTTCAAAATTCATCCCCAACCCAGTTTACTGGACCTTCAAAGATGCATAATTTTGCGCGACTTAAAGGAGCTGAGTTGCCCTCTTTACTGGACTCACAGCCCAGCACCACCGACAGGCCAAAGAGCAGAAGTCGACTTTTATGCACCATCTCAAGCTGTGCCAAGTTAATCAGTGTCGGGGGAAGTTAATCATTTCTTAAACTATATTAATTCAACAAACGTTGAATTATGGATTAAATTGTAATTATCGAAGTGAGCTCGCTTTGCGTAAATTGTGACTTTTATTATAATGCATTATGTAAGTCAGCTATATTTCTGATTTTTAATTTAAAAGGTAGCCCACACAATTTTCAATATTTAAAGTTTTTAAATATTTAAAGTTTCTCAAGAACCATAACTAACAAGTTGCCAGTTCGAGTCCCAGAATCACCCTGCCCCGTGGCACTTTGGTACCCACGGCTTACAGGCAAGGCAGCATAAAAAAAGTTATAATTAACCTTAGGACTTTGAAATTGTATTGCCTTACAAATGGTTTGAGCTCTGCAAGGATAATTTATCATACGGAGAAAATAATCTCTAAAAGGAAATCGTATATATTGTTTCAATAGCTTGTCAAGACAGATTGCGGAATAAAAATGTGAACAAGCTCTGGTGTAACAAATGGAAAACGGTGAGCAGAAGAACTGGGACAACTCTGAAGCACACAAGCATACTCACGCCTGCAGATTTCTGATGATGGGTTCCACTTCACTCCTCCACAGAAAGCCAATTTGAGAGCAGCCGCAGTCAGATATCTGCAGTGATCGCAGGTCTTCAGTGACATTTTCCAGCTCTAAACCACCTGTGCTCCATCATCATGTAATAGTGGGTGGTGGAAGATGTCAACATGTTATTCTTGAACAGACCATTTCACATACACATGGAAACCATGGTCAGTTGTTGGAGGGGGCAGACAAGGCTCGGTGATTTCCACAAACTTGTTTGACATCTAAACGAATGGCCTTCCGCTGACTTAGTTGGCAAAATTCAAGTATGCCAAAGGCATCAGCCATGGGTATCAGTTAAAGAACTTAGGCAGACTGTGAACTCTGAGTTGCAGCTCATGTCAGATTATTGCAAGAAATGGTGTCTACATGCACACCAAAGAAGAATTAAACATCATGTCTGGCCAGCATGTAAAGAACGAGCCTAATCCAAAATCTTTCAGAGTGAGTCTCAACTGAGCTTTGACCTGCAGAATCCATGTGCAGAAGACAGCAACCAAGATCAATACTATAAATAGCTTGTTGAGGAAACTGAATGGGTCAACATGGGGAGTAGAGGTACAGACTCTTCCAAGAGCTGCACTTGCTAGTGCCTGTGACGCGGTTTGTTTTCCGCCTTACACCTCTTCACAAACTGGCCTATACAACAGAGTACTGCGCCTCAGCATGGGCAAGATCATCACACAACACTTGTGAATATACAACTGTATGCAGCAACTCTTAATCCCACATCAAGAGTAACTTCTGGTGTTGAAGAATTTCATTGTTAAACAAGAAACAACAAGCCAAACCATTCTAATTTATACAGCGCTTTCAGGAGTTTAACACAATCTATACCCACGCATAGATGGGAATCTTTATGCAAATTCAACCTCTTCTGCGTGCGAAAGCCTTTATATAAGGTGTTAAAAGCGTGACACGTCGAGCAGTGGACCTGACCAATGAGAAATAAGTATCCGTTAAACAGACCAATCAAAGAGGAGTATAACAAGGAAGGCCCGCCCATACTGTGATGGAAAAATTGAGATAAAAGATGATCTGACGTCAGATAAAAGGCTGTTTGCGCTCAGTGTGGGGTTTCTGTTACACAGACAGTAACACACCATAAAAGGAAAAGAATTTTAGCCAAAAACGAAGAAAATTACCAGCTCCCCCCAACAGAATGTGAAAAGAATCATTCAATTGAAACGTAATAAAACAATTCCTTAATAAAAACTGACTCCACACCAGTGTTGAGCAATAATGCGTCACTACACATCCAGCAAACAGGAGCCACAGCAGAACAGTTAGACACGGTTCAAACAAATAAGATGCGGTCACTTCTCCTCAATTCCCCAGCATATCTGCCATCAAGAGACCCCTCTGGCTTCAGATGCCTCATGGCCGCTTTGGCTTAGAGGAGGCCTGGAATGAAGAGTGGTCCACTGCTCAGATCACAAAGCTTCACCTTATTATCGACCCACAGGAGCGTCCCCCGGCTTCCATCTATCCAGGAGGCTGTGGTGCCAACTGAGGAGGTTCCTTACAGGGCCAGGACCCTCTGCTGCTCACCTTGCTTAGCGGAATCCAGCGATGCACAATTCAGACGACGTTGCACACTGCAGACCACCATCTGCTGATGCAGTTTGTCTGCTGCCGTACGGCTCTTCACAAACTGCCCGTGCAAAACATAAATAAATAAATAAAAATGTAGAACTGGAGAATCTAAGTTGGTCTTAGTGTGTCTGTGTGAATGAATGATTTTTTTTTTTTTTTTTTTCCGAGTTGTTCTGTACTCGTACATCTTCTTCTTTCTGGAATGTAACCACGCACAGTCTCCTGTTGAATCAGGACGCATTTCGTTGCATGGTATACTCGGTTGCTATGTACTTGACAAACTTACTTGTTCTTCTCCTACATTCCCTTTGTTATAAGAGCTCTGTAACACTGAAATTTCTCATTTGTGGGATAATAAAAGCTTATTCTATTCTATTCTATGATGGGAGATTAGTGCACTGTATCTCGACCTGTGGGTCACCTTGGACAATGACGTGAGCTATGTTAATAACCATTAAACGTCACTTTAAAGAAACGTGTCTGCTAAACAAACAAAAGTAAACGTGTCGCTATGACACTTGACAGAGGAAGGATGCAGCAACACGGAGACCTGCGTGTATATTAATTAAAAACAGAATAATGAGACAAAACTAATAAACCGCCATATTTACAAAAATATGCATCCTTTTCCCAAATGAAGAGCTGATTTTGTCAAATGGTCTTAAATTGTGCTGTACTGCCTGGAATACAGAACACTAAAGAGGCTTTCCTAATAAATGCCCATCACTCCACGTTTAATGGTGTGTTTACGTAATCGCAGAGCCATTTACGTTATAGATACGTTTCTTGTTGCGAGAAATAATTGTTTGACTCTTAAATTGCCATCATTCTTCAGTCTTGTAAGGAGCATGGTGCAAAATCAACAACAAAATTAAAACTGCATTAGAGTTCGATTATTCTTGCTTTTCTTTTTTAGATGAGACCGTAATTGCCCTTACGTCTTATGAAGAACGCGGTCATGCTCGGTTTTACAGGAATTTAATCTTTAATAAAATAAAATGTTCTCGTCGAGATTGAAGATGAAACGTTAAATAATGGTGTGATTTATTGCCTTCCAATATTCCAATTTCAAAGGAAAACACTGTCCCAGATGAACCCGTGTCAAATCAATGACAGCTCTCTAGGCCCAGAATTAATACATTTACTGACAGAGACTGGCGCTGTACTCGGCTCGGACCGATTAATGCCAACCATGTCCAGTTGTCTCACTTAACTGAGAGCGAATTAGGGCAAAACATTAATAGTCAAATCATTTTTGGCTTATAAAACTATGTGACCAAATCCACAGAAACCCTTTGCTTTGTAAAGAGTAATTCGCAGTGATTTATTTCTGGCCATAGTTTTCAGTGGGGAAAACTGCGCAGGTTTGATGAGAAGGAGGGATGTTTCTAGAAAGCCCCGGCACAGTTTCCATCCCCACCATGGTGTGAAAAAGCCACTTTATCCCACCACTTGCCACTCTTGTGCTGCATGAGTTAGGATGTAGAAGCATGTGAAAGTGTGCAGAATCTGCCCAAATATCACTTCCCAACTGCACTCACCCCCACACTCTGCCCCCAAATTTTTAAAACCATCTCATATCTCAATGACAGCTGCAGTGATGCCAACATCACTAGTAGGCAATACTCGCCACTCACTGTCTCAGTATATACACTGACATTGGCATGTATTCATTTACATTTATTTACTTCACAGACACTTTTCGCCAAAGCAAAAAGCGCATTTCACCGATAGAGAAAGATACTGATGTGCGATTCTTAAAACATTTAGTCAAATATCACCAGTTTTTTGCCAATATTTAATATCAATAGCTGCATATAAAATTGATGAGAAATACATTTTTTATTAGGCAAATAGTGTAGTAAAAGCTTATGAGACAGACAGAGCATCAGGATAGAAGGGGATCCAGAAGGGATGAGCTCTGAGACCCTTCTTGAACATTGAGTGGGATCAGCCAGGGTATAGCAACTGATCCGGTCCTGCAGGTATTTGGGTGCAGATTTACTGATGGACTTGAACTCAATCGAGCAGCTACAGGAAGACAATGGAGAAAGACAAGAAGGGGAGCTACATGGGCAGTCCCTTGGTATCCAAACTTTCTACATCCAAATTTTCACTATTATGGTTTTTGAAAATTAATACTACAATACAATACCATAATATTCGTGTCCACATAGAAATGTATGGCAAATTTTTATTTAAAGCTTTTCCATAATAAAAAATAGAAATGGAAACAAAAATAAATGATAAAAAATGCCAAATATCATACAGGACACAGTCATAACAAAATATACTGTACGTATTGTAATAAACTGTATTGTACACTATTACAAATTTACCCAAAGCCAGAGACCCTCACACTGGTGTCTTATCAGCTGTTTTCGCTAATTTCACCATGTCCAAACATTTTACACCATGTCGCCACATTTACTGTGCATTTCATTATTTAGTCAACCCTGTTTATTCAAATACTGCCAGCAGTGTTAAACAATGTGTCGGTACTTTGACACACAGTTTCCCTTTATTCAGCTTCTCACAACACTGAACTCCCGCTCCACCCTCTCATCTCCTATGTGTAACTCCGGTGGCGGCATTGAGACCCAAAATGTCGTGTACCGTTCACACTGTATTATGTGCTATAAACATGCAAATTATTAATAACCAAGTGTTTTCTAATTAAGTAACTTTTATTTACAATGTTTTGTCATTCTGAAGTCATGGATTGATAGTTATACAGGTGTTTTTGCATGGGCTAAGAGTGCACTATTATTTTTTTCTAATAAGGGGGAACAGGCATTCAGGTATGAATTACATTCGGATTTCAAGGGATTACTGTATTTATCATTTGGTGATGATATGTGTCATTTTCTGCCGCTTAGACAAAAAATTTATCTGAAGTCCCCCATTTATTAATAGCTTATACTGAAGCAGTTCATACAAAGCCCTGCTCTAGAGCACAGCAGCAGCAGAACTGAACCAGGAGTCCTTTGGTCTCTTTCAGCATCATTCAAGCATCCATTTAAACTGCACTGAGGCTTTTTTCACAACAGTGTCCTTACGAATCAGTAATTCTCTTGTTCTGCTCTAACAAACATCTGCACAGCCAGCGAAATCTGTTCGCCTCCGTGCAGGACACACATTTAGAGGCGAGTTGCTGGACAGCGGTCAGTAACTTGCTACCAGTCACCACAATGGAGGAGGAGGAGGAAGCAAAAGAGCATTTGACAATAAATGCATTTGTGAAATGTCAAAGAGATGTATGATCTGACCTTTTCGGCTACAAGCACCAAGGGAATTTTCGCACCCTAATATGCCTGATGGAGCACAAGATACAGCCTGCCTGTTTCCCCATACTTTCACTATCCCACCTTAAAATGTTCACGTGAGAACGACTGTCCTTAGACAACATGAAAAATAATACATAGGGAGGAAGGAGGGATCAGATTTTGGCCTGGGACGACTTCATAAAGGGAAGTTATTTGCGAGTCGTGTGTGTGGCTGTGCGCCCAGAGCCACCGAGCACTTTGTCAGAGCCGTACCGGCTCACCCTCACAGCAGACCCAGAAGTTTAAAAAAGACCCCGGTCTTTACCTTCCACATGCTGTCCTTCTAGCAAAATAGACGACAGATCGGTACTTTATTAAATCTTTAAACATTGGACATTTCTATACAAAACATTTACACACGCCTTCCTTGATCTCCCATAGTCTTAGCTGTTCTGAGCAGCAGACAGAAAGAAAATTGCATCTGCAAGCAAAATCACAGGGAGTTAAATAAAGCCCCAGTTTCCATAAAGAGCTACAACAAGGTGTCCTCCTTGTTGTGCAATATGTTTTTATTTACATTTGTTTTTATATTTATTCAGATTATTCCTATTGCAATCTGTTTATGAAGTGAGGCCATGGAATGACAGTTTGCGAGAGTACAGCCATGATATCCATCCATCCATCCATCCATCATCATCAACTGCTGTGGTCACTTCTGGTTGGGGTCACAGTGGTCCAGAGTCTATTCCATTTTCTTGGGGCACCAGGGTATAAAACTGCACCCTGGATTGGATGCCATTTAATTTCAGGATGAGCTCTAACAATGCTGATGACAACATATACAAAACAAAGAAGATCGACAAGTTAAAACTAGATGCAAAGGTAAAACCATCACTAGGCAAAACACTGATAAGTTGGTTTTTATAAACGTCAGGGCTGATATACAGACAGCGCCGGAGTGCAGTATTCCCCCAGAGAACAGGGTGCTGGTCATCCTGAATAACACCAGACATTCACCTATGCTGCAAAATGAGGAAAAAGAGCATCCTGACCCCCAGGTGAACCCGAGCCTGACATGACCACCAGGTCGGGTTCATCTCTGTCCATACAGCAGACAGGACCTCTGAACTGCCTAAAAATTAAAGCTGTGTAACCACAGCGAGTTCTGCATTTTATAAACACCCATCGGCCACCAGGATGAAAAGTGAAAATGTCAGATGAAACACAGCACAAGCAGAAGAACAGAGCTTACAGAGCTTAGCGGAGGGAGTAACAAAAGAATTCCACCTCGGCCACCGAGTGGGACATGAGGAGATGCAGGAGAGAACACGAGTCTCTCTCTGTCCAGTAGGGGTTTTGGATAAGGACCCGAATTTTGTGACTGAGCCCATAGCCTTGCATGTGAAAGTTTCACCCCCTTTCGAGAGTGTTGCCCCATCTGCCGATCCCTGGTACCCCTATGGAGAACCCAGGTCTCCACCTCACCCTGCCCCCTGGAAACCCAAAAGTTCAGCATGCGGTCTTGACCACAGGAGAAATGACACAAAAAAGTGAGCTAGAAACGTGGCGTATTGACTATTTAAAAAAACAGAGTGCCGTCCTTTAAAAGCAAACCGCACCCCACATTTAGGTGTTTTTGTTTTCTGTTATGTCAACCATTCCCTCGTGCGAGACAGGAAAGACAAATGCAAAGATAGCGGAGTGTTTGTCAATAATACAGAGCCACAATGTTGATAAGCATTCGATAAACTTAATTAGGAACCGTAGTCCTTACTGCTGCCCTTTAATTAAAAAAGACGGTCCTGAAGTTTGGCAAAACCATGGAAACGCTTCCAGTGAAGTTGAGGCGCGTCGGCACGTCCACAGCGCGCCGCAAACGCACCGTCATCGTGCCGTGCCATTTTCCTGGCCAAAATATCGAAATGCAAATGAATCAATAAATATGGGATGTGTAACAGGATGTCACGGCGCATAAATTTACTGTGAAATGTGCCCACTAAAACACGGTAAACTATGGAAGTCATTGTCATTACAGGTTCTCAGAATTAAATTGCTCGACATGCTATAAAATAGGCAATATTCCAGTTATGCAGATGGTGATACAGTGAGGCTTGAAAAGATGCAAACCCCTTATGTACTTTTTATTTGTTTCACTGGCGCTATGAAATCCTCATTTAATTAAATCCGGTCCTTATTTTATTTTTTTATTTTTTTTGTGAAGTGTTTATGCCCTCAAATTGTAAATGTTGTTCAGAGGAGCCGATGTAGGTAATAAAACGAAAACAGTTAAATGAGACCCAGCGTCTGCTGAAAAATGTGAACTCGCGGAATTTTAGCTCAGCGGAGATTGTAATTATGGGGCGGTTCTTAAAAAGCGGTGTAACGTAAACCCAACGCGCCCCAGAATGCCGAAAAAAGTGCAGGCGTGGAGGAGAGGAACGTGGCTTCCGCCAACTTACTAGTGCAAGTCGGCCTAACCCACCACACCGGGCCCCGCTGCCATGTACAGAGCTGCATTTGCATTTATTTCACACCTTTTTCAAAAAATAGTATGGATTCTGAGCATCTCGAGCATCACTATCAAGCATCTTGGACCTTCAGATGTGGCTTTTAGTTTCAGCAACACTAACCGCAATGCCACCTGCTGAATTGTCCCATGCAAACAAACAGAGCCACGAAGGACAGAGACGAAAGTTACCTTTTCTATTATTAATAACAACAATTTATTCACAAATTCATGCAATGCTTTGAAAACTATAATATCAACAAACATTTGCATGCTCATGACTGTTTTGTGACGGACGCAACGGCTGAGCGATGTTTTGTGGAACATCTCTAGCCTACATACAGAATAACCCATCAGATCGATTTGGCCTTATTTCAGAACGGATTAAACAGAATTTTCGGCTTGGTTTACGACATCTTTCTGCAGCCAAACGCAGCTTATTTGAATTCTTCAACTATTATTTAATCCTCTCATGTTGTCCAACACATTTGTTTCTCCAAAGAAAACGTGTTGCAGCAGAAAGTGTGCTTGTAAATACTATTTATAGTAGCGGCTCTACTGCGAATATGAGCAACCTTGTTTATCTGAGGGGGAAAAAAAAAATTCGATAAGCTTCTAATCTGCTGAAGAAAGACCCAAAGGACAGTCCTGTCACAGCAACTTACCGGAAAAGACCAGAATCTCTTTAGCATGACGGTGTTCTTTCATTAGGCATGACAGTAACATTGCAAACATAGCAGAGGAATAGAAACAGTGAGCTGGGTTCAGGTAATAAACAGACAGGGATGTGTTTTGTCAGCACTGAATGATTGGGCAAGTAAATATGAACGTCAAACTTCTCAAACTTTTTTCTTATTCTGCTTCAACACGAGACGCACGCGTCCGTCTGCTTTTTTTTTTTTTTTTTTTAACTTTTAATACTTAGCTGTCACAATTTCAAAGCCAGAGAATGGCAGGCACCAGATGAGGAGGCTTGCTGACATCGCCTGAAGGTTGTTGGTTGAAGCCTGAGGACAGTTGCCGTGACTGCAAGTGAGGTGATTTGACCTTAAAGCCATTTGACAGGTGCCTTCATGTCCACCTTAAAACTTGAGGAGAAACTTGTTCCTCGGTCTCAGGAGCCTGGCTTCCTCCTTCAGTAGGCGAGATTTTTTTTTTTTTTTTTTTTTGAGTCTGCTAAGCTGGCCCGGTTTACTGGCACGTGTCTGCTTGTTATGCGGGGTTATTAGTGGCATCAAAATGTCGCAAACAGAAACAGAAGGAATCACAGTGTAGCGCTGAGATTAAATATTTTAATGTTAATGACTCATGAACTTTTCAGTTAGCAGCCACTTCCCACAATGACAGACACAGGCACCCGGTGGGCAGTGGGAATGTTAACAAAACTGCAGCCTTTGAAGCATTTCAGTGTGGAAGCCCCAAAACAGCAAAGCTTGCTTTTGAGACATTTTGGATGGAATTTTGAAAATTAAATGAATTATTACAGGCTGGGCGCAGGACCATTTTTCTAAGCCGATGAAATGTTTTGATTAAAACGACTGTGAAGAAACGTTTGCCAACTTATTCCGCAGGAAAAAGGGAAGAGTTAAGCTGATAAAAACAATAATACATTTGCAAAAATGTGTTTGAAGGCCACGACTATTTAAACAGCTCCCTGCATTGGCCACTGCTGTAAATTTTCTGCCACTGTATGTTGCACAGGCACACAGAGGCCACTTTGTTAGGTACGCATCACTACTTCCAGGCAGGGTGCTTTTTTGCCTCCTGAATATCCTGAATTCAGATACAAGGGGCCAGGCACAGTTGCCCAAGATTCTTTACAGCACATTAATTTTGTCCTACATCAACCCATGATGCTCTGTTATATTATCAGATGGGGACTTGGCAGGTCATTTAAATAAAATAACCGTTTATGGAGCTAAAGTGTGCAAAAATTCGGAGGAGTGAGCATTTCTTAGATGCTGGAACCACTACCTGTTACCAGTGATCGGGCCATATTCAAAGCCACTTAGATGGTACAGCTCGTCCATTCTGACCTTCATCTGAACAGTAACTGGGCCTCTCAACCCATCTCCATGCTTCACATACTGAGTCACAGCCCTCCACCATGGAGCCAGATGTACCTAAAAAAGTGGCCAGTAAGTTTATTTACATGTGTTTATTCATTAGCAGATGCTTTTTTCCAAAGGGTCGTACAATTTAAACAAAGTGCATTTCACAGCAGATGAGACGATCCAGAAGTAACAGTGACGCCCAATGCTGCCATTTTACTGCTGAACATATTAATCCCAGTAGCTGCATGCAGAATCCATGGGAAACACAGCAGTGGTCATGGCAAATTATGTGGTGCAAATTAAAGCTATCACAAGATATATGAATATTTTCACTGTTGAAAACACATGCACTGTATGGCCAAAAGTATGTGGACGCCCCCTTCTAATGGCTGAGCTGAGCTGTTTCGGCTGCACCCATGCAGCATACAAACACATTCTAAACTCGCTTCCAGCTTTGTGGCCACAGTTTGGGGAAGAAGCTCCTTTCTTGCTCCAGCATGACTGTGCCCTCTCCCCTCGTGTACAAAGCGAGCTCCAAACACATGGTTTGCCCAAGTTGGTGTGAAAGAACTTGAGTGGCTGCACAGAGCCCTGACTTCAACCCCACCAAACACTTTTGAGATGAACTGGAACACCAGACCTTCTCAAACATCCTCAATGATGCTCTTGTAGCTGAATGGGCACAAATTCCCAAAATCTGGTGGAAAGCCTTCCCAGAAGAATGGGGGCTATTACAGCAGCAAAGGGGGGAACAACTCCACATCAATGTTCATGGATTTGGAATGAAAAGTTCATCAAGCACAGATGGGTATGATGCGCAGGTCTCTGCATATTTTTGGTCATACAGTACAGATGTACACCTGCCAGTGCATGTTGACATCTGCAGTTCTAAATATGTTCACTTTGGTGCATCAGTCCATATTGGAGAACATTCACTGCAGTGTCACACATTTGTGAACTTTGTAAGTACTTCTGACGGCACTGATAAGACCTGACATAATTGTAAGGAGTCACCTACAATCGAAGAGACATTTCATATGAACTCAGTACAATAGATGCCGCAGACAAAATATTGTCCTTCAGGGATCATCTTTCATGTTTTTATATGTCTCACGTCGTTTTAACTGTTGACCCCTTTAACAGCACATTGAGTCTGAGGTCAGGAGTTTGTGAGCAGTGCAGGTCAGTTTACTGTCACTGCTTCCTGTATATGAGACAAACTTTTGCGCCCCTTGCAGAAAGCTCATCTTGGTCGATGATACTCATTTCGCTGGAATGACAGGTCTCACCCAGACACATTTTCTGGTGTCAAGTACAGCTGTGGTGTCACAACCAGATGCGCTTAATTTGTGCCGCCATTGTGGGGGCAAACACAATGGAGTTCAATGTCATATCCAAGGACCCGTGATAAACGTCGCGGCTGCTGAGCTGAGATGATGGATGGATGCGCAGGAGGTGCAGCAAAGCAACCACACAGCTGCATGCCCTGCCAACCCCCTGCTGTGGGCCACCCAGCTGTGGATGCAACCACTTTTTTTCCCTGCGCCTCCATTTCTGAATTTTGTGCATTGAACTGAGCCACGAAATAGCTTTCTGAGTAGCAACACATAACAGGTAGCCAAAGCATAGCCATTAGGTCCAGAGGTGTGTAAGTCCTACTATAGTATTGTATCTACTATAGCGCTTGGGTGCCAGGTGCATGTGATCAATTAAAAATCAATCAATCAATCAATCAATCAATCAATCAATCAATCAATCAAT
>JADBHE010000213.1:0-39415 GCA_018136845.1 Heterotis niloticus
GTGTGTGTGTGTGTGTGTGTGTGTGTGTGTGTGTGTGTGTGTGTGTGGTTCATGATGTTTGTGTTTCCATCTGGTCCCATAGTGTGTCCATGACTGCAGTGTCATTCTGGTCACATTTGTGTTCTATTGTTTCTTTCTCTCTCTCTCTCAGCTCTCTGGGTGCGAGAAGGTAGGGAGTGTGTTGTACCCCTGCACCTGTGTGCGTGTGTGCGTGTGTGTTGTTTCTAGACAGACCGAGACTCAGCTCATGTGTTTGTGCACAAATGGATCAAAATATGTCTTTAAACCAAGCTACCGAATGCTTTGGTGTTGATCTCGTCTGCCTAACTGAGTTCTGCTCCAGCTGCTGGCTGACCGGACCAGGGGTCAGGACCCTTCACCTCATCCTGAAGCCTTTCCCATGAACACCCCCCAGTTTACCACTGTGTCCCACGGGATGACATTACAGAGCCATTTCTACAGACACAGCTCCCAGAATCTTTGCTCCGTGTTGGTGGCCACTTGTTCCTATAGCCTTTGTGACAGTAGAATTAGATGGGCTTAGCGTCCTGTTATTAACACAACAGTCACTCAGATGCCTGCGCTAAGCACCAGAACGGCAGGGCTGTGTCCTCAGCTATAGCTGTTCTGGGTCGGTATCAAATGAAATTGCAATACGACATTACATTTCATATCCCACATAGCGGTATGGCCAAACATGCCATCTAAATGGAATACCCTGTACGTAAGCTGTGAAGTTAATGGATTGAAGCTCATTTTAATACAGATTACAAGTACATTTTTATAAATAAATAGAAAATAGTGCAGTATTTCTGGGGCGGCTGGGACTTCCCCTGTGAGTTATGATTACATTAATATTTATTTCACTTTTGACTCATCGGTATCATTTAATAAAATGATTGTGAGATTATTGCCGAAGTGAGGAGGTGATACCTTGGAGGGTTTCGTGTTTGTAGTCAGTGTTACACCCAGGTGTAACAAGGTTAGTGGGGGGGTGAGGATGAGCATTCCCAAAGTACCCCAGGATTTGCAAGTAACTCCTAATATTGCTAATATTTTTGGTCAAAATCTGACAAGATGATGACAAGCTGAAGCACTCCTGTCTCAGGGTGATTTATAGCACGGCTCCGTGTGCGAGGAACCGTGTGTCACTTGCAGCCTTGCGGGAACCCCGCCGAGCGCTGTGAACTTGTGGGCCGGTTTGTGGCCGCCATGGTGCACGCGCGCACACCGATCGTCACACTTATTTGGTGGAGGTCACTGCTGCAACATAGCGCATCTAATCTCCCATGACTTTTTTGGACAGATGTGAAAAATTGCTGGAAAAATAGCTTTTTTGTGCACTGACAGCGGAAACCATATGTAAGCGTTAAAAACTCTAAATTCGCCCCTGAGATCTTCCTACAGAAAGACCACCTTGCAGCCTCCAACTTGAGCGAATGTTTCAGACAGAGTATGGTTTCAGCGCGAGCATCTTCAGCAACCTTTGCGCTTCTTGCACGAGACTGTCCAAACACCCTCCCCCCTTCCTAAAATGACCTCTGCACACGTTTCTGCACACTTTGCTCTTGCATCTGCAGCCTCGTGTTGCCTTTTGCCCTCATTTTCCTTGCGGTGCAGAGAACTTGCGTGGACTCGGTGCTACACGGCCTGACTCCCTCGGGAAGCACGCTGTAACAGCTCGGTTATTAAAATGCGTGATATGGCACAAGGTTTGGTTTAGCCGATTGACACGTGACACTTTTGTACCGGCAGTTGTGTTCTCGTGTCTTGAGCCTCTCGAGCTAAGCCGTTTCTACCTGTCCCCGCCCCACCACACCTCCAGGTTCAGCCCGTGGTGTCCCGCAGCAGCCTGGTGACCAGTGTCCCGTGCAGCGTCGCCCGAGAAGAAGAGAGCGGGCGACCACACAGCACCAAGAAGGGTGCCTTCCACGAGATCTTCAACTTGTCAGAGAATGAGCGCCCGCTAGCAGGTTTGCAGAAAACAGCGTCAAGATCACTGAGGGCTCAGTTGCTCCTTGTCAGCCCTTCAAATCCACTGGAACGAATCAAAAGGACTTAACATTTTTTTGAGCTAAACTGCTTTTCGCACAGTACCAAAGGGGTACGGGAGACTAGAGAGCTGCGTGAAGCATTCGTGTCACAGTGACGGTTTTGTGTTTGCAGTGTGCGAAAACGGGTGGAGATGCTGTTTGATCAACCGGGACCGTAAGATGCCTACCGACTACATCCGGAATGGAGTGCTTTATGTCACCGAGAAGTAAGCATCTGTCTGCACATGTACGCACACGCATACACACATACATACGATAATACAGAGTGCGTTTTTCTCCTTCCAGCTACTTGTGCTTTGAAAGTTCCAGTTCCAGGTCTAGTTCCTCAAAGAAGAATAAAGTCATCAAACTTGTTGACATCACAGACATACAGAAGGTTGGGACACTTTTTATGTTTCAAGTTTTTCTTGTACGACCTCCAGCTTTATAGCTGATGTTAGATGTCTGATTTTGTGGGTACCACAGTGTTGTCACAGCTACGATTTCTCTTCTTTATGTTTTTGCAGTACAAAGTCCTGTCAGTGCTGCCAGGATCTGGGATGGGGATCTCCATTGCTACACCTGCGACACAGAAGGTAGAAAGCTTTAAGCAGTTAAGGCCAAAGTTACACCAAGGCCAAAAGTATGTGGAACTCCCTCCTTCTTATGACTGAGCTGAGCTGTTTCAGCTGCACCCACACAGCATACAAATACATTTTAGACAACTGTGTGCTTCCAGCTTTGTGGCCACAGTTTGGGGAAGAAGCTCCTTTCCTGTTCCAGCATGACTATGCCCCCCCCCCCCCATGCACAAAGCGAGCTCCATAAACACACGGTTTGCCCATGTTGGTGCGGCTGCACAGAGCCCTGACCTCAACCCCACTGAACTCCTTTGGGATGAACTGGAACGCCGACTATGAGCCAGGCCTTCTTCCTCAACGTTACTGAAGCTGTTGTGATGGAATGGGCACAAATTCCCAAGATCTGGTAGAAAGCCTTCCCAGAAGGGGGAAGCTGTTGTAGCAGCAAAGGAGGAATGTCTGTGGGTTTGGAATTGGAAGTTCAATAATCGCTTGAGGCCTAGATTCTATAATGGACCCAGACGTAAGAGGCATCACTAAGGTGTGGAACGGCGGAAGTGCCAGGAGTCTCCCACATATTGATAGTGGCTCCCGAATGCCCGTAAGTTGTATACAATATCACCAAAATTAGTTTTTTTTAGAGTCGTCCCCCCGGCAGACTCAGTAGCTCTGGGATGTTAGAGTTAGAGGTACCCCACCGCACCCCATATAGGAATCTGACGTGAGATTCGGACCTTCGATAGGACAAAATTTTGTTCAACGGACCTCATTACATTTGTATTCGGCACCCCTAACTTAAAGGTATGAAGGTGAGGTGTCCACATACTTTTGGTTATGTAGTGCATGTTCGTGCACAAGCTTTGGTTTTTAAATCAATTCATCTGTTCCTCACCAAACAGGGTTAATTCATTGTGCAAAATACCCTTTTAGGAATGTTAGGAATATTCCTATTATGAGAGATTATTTGTTGAAGGGGAAAAATATCCACTTCTCCTAATTTAAAGCCAGAATTAAAAAGTATTTTCACACATTATAAATAGGTGCTGTCGAGTTATTGCAGACAAATGTATGAGGCTGGATGGTCTTGATTTCCAGTTTAAGGCTGTGTTTACACTATTGTAAGGATGTCTATGCTATTTAAGCCGTTTATATGAGTGTTGCTTGTACATGACTGCCAAAGCATGAAAGGAGGAGGGCGGAGGGGCAGTGTCCTCGGTAGTATTTATTTTAACCTTCCCCAAGAGTACGGAAAGTTTAAAGGACTCATGGGCCCTGGTTGAAAACCCACCTGCTGCTGTTGTCCCCTTGGGAAACGTTAATTTTGCAGCCACCCCTGGTGGGGTATAGCCCCACACCAAGCCGTCCTCCTTTTATACCTGGCTTGACACCAGCGGTGGTAAAGAAAGGTTCTCATAAACTGACCCATCTAAAATGATCCATAAAAATAGTAAAAATGACCCATCTGTCTAAATGTTGTAAACAGCTTAACCCTGTGTGTTGCTTTGGAGAAAAGCATTGGTTAAATGAATTTCATAATAATGGTATTGTGCTCTTTCAGTTGTTTCAAGGTTTCATTTGTCATGGGTGCACTAACAGCAACATAGCAGTGTTGTGACCATGAAAAGTGTTCCTTCTAGACATCCTCAGCAAATAAAATATATAAATAAAATATGAGAAATTTAAATAATAAATAATGAAATTAAGAAAAATAAATAAGGAATAAAATGTAAAGAAATATACATAGAAGTTAAAGGTTAGTGAACAAAAATAGCAAACAAACAAACAGAAACAGCCAAACCAACAAACACACAAACCGATAAGAGCATACAGACAGACTCTGATTGATAAACCACTGTCCAAAGGAGGGGTCAGTGGTTCAACAGTCTTATTGTGTTGGGGGGGGAAACTGTCCCGGAACCTGCTTGTCCTTGTCCGAACGCTTCGAAAGCATTCTCTGGACAGGAGCAAGGCTGGGGTGATTGCGGTCCTTCAAGATGTTATGGGCCTTCTTCTTACACCGCTGGTGTAGAGGTCCTGCAGGGCTGGCAGATCAGTCTTGGTAATGCTCTGCGCTGTCTTGACCACTCTTTGTAGAGCTTTACGGTCTGACGCACTGCAGTTGCCGTACCAGGCCGTGAAACAGCCAGTCAGGATACTTTTGATCGTAGATTTGTAGAAGTTGACAAGTATCCTGTTGTCCATGCCGAACCTCCTTTGCCGACGGAGGTAGAAGAGGCGTTGTGTTGCCGTCCTGATGATGATGCCGGTGTGCCGTGACCAGGACGGGTCCTCCGTGATGTTTACTCCGAGGGACCTGAAGCTGTTCACTCTCTCCACTGGGGCACCGCTTATAGAGATGGGCATGTGGCCATTCCCCTGCTGTCTCCTGAAGTCCACGATCAGCTCCTTTGTTTTGCTGACATTGAGATTGAGGTCATTGTCCTGACACCATGAGGTCAGGGTTCTCACCTCCTCTCTATAGGCCTGTTCATCAGGCCGATGACCGTGGTGTCGTCAGCAAACTCGACTATGATGTTGGAGCCGAGCGAGGCGACGCGGTCGTGCGTGAACAGGGAGTACGGCAGGGGGCTAAGCACGCAGCCCTGGGGGCCCCCGTGCTGAGAGTCAGCGCTGAGGAGATGATGGTCCCCAATCTCACCACCTGGGGCCTGCCCGTCAGGAAGTCCGTGACCCAACTGCTGATGATCATGATTATTCCACACTCATTTTTTGAAAAATCTTTATATCTTTAGAAAGAAAAATCATATTTATTCATATTTATGGTTTTTGTGTTTTTAAGATGATCTTTTTGGGCTCCCCATCTTCAAAAATGACATTGGTCACAGTTATCTTAAAATTGCTCATAAGTCCTTTTCACTCTTTGGTTAATGTGACCCAACTTGGAGCTGCTTTTTCCAGACCATCTCAAGGTTTTGCATTTTTCACACTTAAGCACCAGTTGATCGTTTCTGTGGATAACTGACGCCAAGGATAAGCAATGCCACCTACTTACTGATATATGACCTGTATAGGTGTGGTCCTCGAATATAAGACGAGTCCAACTTTTTACAGATGTAATTCCCAGTAAAAATACCATTTTATATTTGGGCCAGTGCAGTATTTTATGTGCTCCTTCACAGGCAGGTTGCATTTTTTTACTTGTGTAATTCAGATTAAATACCTCAGTCAACAATGTTACAGTAGGAATGGGAATTTGGACCTGTGTCCCATGAGTGCAAGGCAGATGTAACAGTACGGTACCTGCTTCCCCCATAACTCATGTGAAAACTATTGCTAATATATTTATTTATAATATTTATTTGATCTCTCAACAGCTGACAAGTTTTTGCTCCCTGTTGTGCATTTAGCGTTGTGCATTGAATGAGTGTTTAAATTCAATACTTTGTGATTTTGTCACCGGATTCTTGCATGTGATCTTGATGAAAAGGGGACATCCCAAATGTAGGCTTCAGGTTTTGCTTTTAGCTTCACTGTGCTGGAATTCAGGGTGCGTGTCTGTGTTTAAAATATAGTGAAACAATAACCTTAGTACAGCAGCTGCGTCTGTCTGGACATATAACTCCCCATAGTGCGAGTGTTTTGTGATGGAAAATGAGCCACAGGGTTGGGAAAGAAGGGAGTTCTTCAGTAAAGTGTTTCACAGCAGGTGTGCACACTGCCTCAGGTAAAAGCGCCAAACATCAGACTTGGCACACCAGACCACAGAGTGCTGGACGGAAAAATAGCGGCAGAATTGCAGAAAAACTGAACGATCTGGCAATGCGAGCCCCGTGGCGCACGTCTGCCGCGCATTTCTGTGAATCCAATACTTGAGTGATACCATGTGGCCAGTTGTGGAACTACAAATGTTTGAGGACAATGGATGAGCACCCCCCAGTGATGGGGTTCCCCAACAGCGGCAGCTGGGTGGCTGAACAATCCAAACACTTCGTGTGTGCTTTTATTCTACAAAGAAACACAGATCTTGCGTCTCATCAGGAAAGGTCCAACAGAGGAAAGTGGTTCAAGAAAGCATTCAGCAAGAATATTTTAAATTCATTTACTTATAAATGTCACATTTTTACAATAGATACTCTTTTATAAAGAAAACAATATAATTTTTTTTTTTACATCGTTTTGTATATAAATTCCCTTTTTGTTGTCTTCAGACACCGGTGACACAGAATACAAATAAGTGTTCGCAACGTTTCGAGATGACCCTGGAAATGCTTCACTGCAGCTGTATGTAGATTTAAAACAGGCCGAGAGTTAGCAAACGTACACGAGGATTGAACTAATAGTCCATGAACACCAAGAGCCACAGTATAATACAGAGGACACCGTCCTGATGGGCCGTGACCGTCCTTTCAGCCTGTTTGGTCCTACGGTGGAGAACACACCGCAGCGGTGTGTTGCTCAAGTGATGGACACGGGTGAACGTGCTTGGTCCCTGGGCGACGGGTCCAAGGTCTGCACGTAAAACTAAAATTAACTGCTCTGTGACAGAGCAGACTACTATGAATTTAAGCACCCCATCACCAGGGGAGTCTGTGTGAAGGAGTAACAGGGATCACCCAGTAAACATCAGATGTATTGCCTTCACCAGCTTTTTCACCATCATTCCTGGCTGCCTGCACGGCCTTTATATCCCAGCTTCACAAAAACACAAGTTTTAACCGTGCTCCTCAAAATCTCATCAAATGTCACTGAGTCGCTGCAAACGCCGCACTGAAATAAAGAAGTAAAACTTTGGCAAAGTGGAAACATCCCTCTGTACTCTATGTACTTCCTCATGGCTGCTATCTGTGCAGAATGTATGAACTCAGGGTCTGAAAGGCTTTTGCAGGTCATCACCTGGTTTTGCAAAGATCTGCTGTTTCCTTCCTGGAGAGGAACCAAGTGTAGGGATCAAAGTTTCGTTGGATGGAGGAGGAGGATCACTGCAGTCGCTCTGTGCAGAGAAGACATTCTATCTTTTCAGGGCTATAGCTACTGGAAACTGGTCAGGAGAGGACATACAGGGAGAACTGTACAGAGGGATGGGGCCACTGTTGACCTTTCGCTTTGCAATAACAGGACTCAAGCATCAGGGCTTCCACCGAGCCATCATGGAAAGAACAGGGAAGCTCACAGGGAGGCTCAGACACATAACCAAAGTGTGCGGAATTAAGGAGAAAGCACAACACGGTCCCCTGGGAGTGTGCGGTGTGCAGCCCAGCGGGTGACCATGTGACACTGCAGGCTGTGAACAAGCAGCTACAACCCCTGGCAAAAATTACGGAATCACTAGTCTTGGAGGATGTTCCTTTCTTCAGCTCTTTTACTTTGTAGCAAGAAAACAAATCACAGATATGACACAAGACTAATTTATTGTAAGAGCTGAACATCCTGGCTTTGCAAAACATAGCTCAAAAAAATTGAATGAAATTGTTGTAACCAATGGCACTTTTTTTTTCCAGATCAAGTAGAGGAAAAAATTATGGAATCGCCTTGTGTTTCTAAAACAAATACCTGTACAAGTCTAAATATGCAACTTAGTCTGCAGTTAAAGGAGTGCTTGCAGACCTTAAGGAGCTGTTGCACCTGGCTGAGTGACAGGTAACATGGCCCCAACAAGAGAGGTGTCAGCTGAAACAATGGAAAGGATCATGAAACTCCTTCAAGAAGGTAATTCAGCATGGAGTGTGGCAAAAGATGTTGGTTGTTTCCAGTCAGCTATGGCTCAAATTTGGAGCAAGTACAAACAAAATGGGAAGGTCGTAAAAGGGAAACATACAAGTAGACCAAGGAAGACGTCAAAGCGCCAGGACAGAAAACTCAAAGCAATATGCCTTGAAAATAGAAAATGCACAACAAAACAAATGAAAAACAAATGGGCAGAAACAGGAGTCAACGTTTGTGACCGAACTGTAAGAAATCGGCTGAAGGAAATGGAATTTGCATCCAGAAAAGCCAAACATAAACCATCATTAACACCTAAACAGAAGAAAACAAGGCTATAGTGGGCTAAACAGAAGCAGTCGTGGACGACTGAATGAAAGCGATATTCAGCGATGAATCACAAATCTGCATCGGCCAAGGAGATGGTGCTGGAACTTTTGTTTGGTGCCGTTCCAGTGAAACATATAAAGATGACTGCCTGAAGAAAACAAGCACATTTCCAGTCACTGATGATATGGGGTTGCATGTCAAGTAAAGGACCAGGGGAGATGGCAGGCATTACCTCTACAGCAAACGCACAGGTGCACGTCGAAATTTTGGACACTTTTCTCATTCCATCAGTCGAAAGTAGGTTTGGTAATGATGAAGTCATTTTCAGGATGATATAGCATCTTGCCACAGAACAAAGAGCCTTAAAACTTTTCTTCAGGAAAGGCATATCAACTCAATGACATGGCCGGCAAACAGTCCGGATCTCAATCCGATTCAAAATTTATGGTGGAAATTGACAACAACGGCCCAAGAAAAGGCTCCGTCTCGCAAAGCTGATCTGTCGACTGCTATACGAGAAAGTTGGAACCTGACTGATGAAGAATGTTGTTTTTCATGACTCAAAGAATTCAAGCTGTCATAAAAGACAGAGGCGGTGCAACAAACTACTAATTCTGATTTTTTGGTTCATGATTCCATAATTTTTTCCTCTACTTGATCTGAAAAAAAAGTGCCATTAGTTACAACAATTTCATTTCATTTTTTTGAGGTATGTTTTGCAAAGCCAGAATGTTCAGTTCTTACAATAAATTAGTTTTGTGTCATATCTGTGATTTTTAAAGTAAAACAGCTGAAGAAAGGAACATCCTCCAAGAGTAGTGATTCCATATTTTTTCCAGGGGTTGTATTCCTGAATCGCTTCGGCTAACGCAGCGCAACCAAAAAATATTTGGCATCAAATACTAAAATACTCAACTTTGCTTGAAAAATAAAAACTTCTGCTTTAATTTGCAAAGGATATAAATTTAATACAACCTTCATTGAAACGACAGAAATCTTCCCTGAATCACTGCAGTGTGCACTGACCGACAGACTGACTATGCATCACTTCTCATTATTCCTTAAGACGGTGTGAATTTTCCTCTCTGTCGCTATTAATTTGTAGTTTAGTTTGCGATTTTATGGAAAGTAAGTTACTTCTCAACTGCTGGAAAATATTCGTTTATTTTACTTTGGGATGTCATAGCTGTGCCCCTCCCCTCAGAGCCTTTACAAGTGCATGTCAGTTCAAGTGTAACTGCCACGCTTCACCACTAGGTGGCAGTCTTATAAACACACTGTGCAACAACTTAACATGCCAGGCACGTGTACACAGCCGACCCCGGGGCGGTCAGCTTAAGGGAAGCTCGACAAGCTGAAATAAGGCCGGTAGCCTTTGATGATCATACGAGGTGCAGCAAGTCGGGTGTTTATACACTGAAAAGAGTTCCTTTTACATTAAAAAAAAAATGTCTGCCTCCACTTAAGGCTCCCATTCTGAACACCTAAGTCACAAACACGTTCGAGCAAATGCCTTTAGAAAGAGAACAAAATAAATAACAGCCAAATAAAAACAAAAGGCCGAACTTGCAGGAGTTTCACTGCTAAAAACACGACGTGCTGCCAGGTGACCTGTAGCGCACGGTGGACAACGTTGCCTACCGCCGGTCACCAACAGTCGCTCTAGAAGACGTCGGAAACACGGTGGTGGTGAAACGCAGAGCTGGCTGAGTGCCGTTTGCACACAGGAGAATGTAAGCAAATGGACGCAGGTTTGCGCTTACAACCACCGCGCCTCGCGCCTCTGGAGTCGACGTGCGCCCCTGCGCAAGGCCTGCGATGATGGAGACACCGAGTCAAGAGAGGGGGAACACACACGTCCACACACAGGCACAAAACACACAGGCTGTACAACACTACACCTCTGTCAAAAGTACCGCCAGGCAAGCGAGGAGATCCAGCAGCTCTCTATCAGTGTTGGAAAGAACTGGCCGTCCCTTAACTCACTTCTAAGTGGACCTCATCCCCACGCCCAGCAAGGAGGGCCGCAGAAGCACAGGCCCTGCTGTTTCCCACAGCAACCATGACAGGACTGTGTCCGAAGTGACCGCAACGAGCGAGCGAGGACCAAAGGCATGTTCTGCCTCCAGGTCTTTTAGAAGACGAGAACTTTTCTGGAGGTGTCACCGCCACACTCCTCCCCTTCCCATGCCACCAATGTCACTCAGAGGATGAACACTCCAGGGGTCCTCGCTGGGCACTTAGCTCTCAGGGTTGGCGGTCACAATCTTGGTGTACTGCATGAAGATGGCCTCGAAAGCCTCGTCCCGGTGAATCATGGCACCAAACACCAAGGGCTGTGTGACAGAGAGAGAGAGAGAGAGAATTTGAATTTTAAAAGCCCTTTATTGGGTCAAACATGTATTATCATAGACAAGCACAAACATAACAGTTCATTCACATATTACATCAGACAAACAAAAAAGAGTGACAAAACCAAAAAACAAAATCAAAACGTTAACTGCAAGATGGGGGGGAGATGTGTGAAACCCTCAGCTCTACTTCCTCACAAAAATAAGTTCCTATGGTGCACCTGCTCATATGAATGCTCAGCTGGAAGCCACGGTCCTGACTCTACCTGCTCATTTCATGTTTACTTGTTCACGTTGCCTTCCAAATGCAGTACAGTGCAGTATACCCATCTCTCACATAAGAGGAGCCCCATAATGTTAAAAAAAAAAAAATCTTTTCCCCCACACAATGGCTGACGAAAACATTTCTATTTCTTCATACTAAGGGCTAATAATTCAGTACAGCATTTAATGTTATATCTAACATCACAACTGTTAGAATCGGATGAGGCTCTGCGTCATTGTTCTGGCAAAACAGACTGACTGATGTTCCAGGAGGCGCCGGAAAACAGGGTGCAGGAACTCGCCGAAACAGTAACGGGTTTCATCACAAAATGCATCGACGATGTTGTTCCGAAAGTTACTATACGAACTTTTCCCAACCAAAAACCGTGGGTGAACGGTGAAATCCGTGCTTTGCTCAAAGCACGGACGGCAGCCTTTAACTCCGGTGATTTGGAGGGCTACAGGCGCTATCTTACGAACTCAGAAGAGCAATAAAAGCTGCTAAGAAGCAGTACAGGGACAAAGTGGAGTCTCTCTACCGGGGCTCCAACATCAGAAACACATGGAGTGGGCATAAAACAATCACGGACTATAAAGGGAAAAGCAGCAGTGTTGTAGAAGCATCTGCTCCCCTTGCTGAGGAGCTGAACACCTTCCATGCACGATTTGAGAAGAATCACCCACGCCTGGCTGTGGATCTGAATCAGGATGTTTGCACACTGCAGGTGTCTAGGGCAGATGTGTGTAAATCCTTCAAGAGGATAAACATACAGAAAGCACATCCCTGACTGCCTGAAGAAATCCCTGGTCGTGTTCTTAGAGTTTGTGCAGACCAGCTGGCGGGTGTGTTCACCGACATCTTCAACCTTTCCCTGCTCCAGTCCGTTGTCCCCATGTTTTGAGAAAACCACTATTGTTCCTGTACCTAAGAAACCCAGAGTTCTCCGCCTAAATGACTACTGCCCTGTCGCACTTACGTCTGTCATCATGAAGGGCTTTGAGCGGTTAGTCAAATCACATATCACTGCTTCTCTGCCAGACACATTGGACTCGCTTCAGTTCGCCTACAGATCGAACAGGTCAACTGTCAATGCAATCGCCTTCACTCTTCATACGGCTCTCTCCCACCTGGAACAGAGGAACACGTATGTGCGAATGCTCTTTATCGATTACAGCTCAGCATTCAACACCGTTGTGCCCTCTAAGCTGGTCGCCAAGCTCAGGAACCTAGGACTCAACCCGACTCTGTGCGGTTGGGTCACGGACTTCCTGACGGGCAGGCCCCAGGTGGTGAGATTGGGGACCATCATCTCCTCAGCGCTGACTCTCAGCACGGGGGCCCCCAGGGCTGCGTGCTTAGCCCCCTGCCGTACTCCCTGTTCACGCACGACCGCGTCGCCTCGCTCGGCTCCAACATCATAGTCGAGTTTGCTGACGACACCACGGTCATCGGCCTGATGAACAGGCCTATAGAGAGGAGGTGAGAACCCTGACCTCATGGTGTCAGGACAATGACCTCAATCTCAATGTCAGCAAAACAAAGGAGCTGATCGTGGACTTCAGGAGACAGCAGGGGAATGGCCACATGCCCATCTCTATAAGCGGTGCCCCAGTGGAGAGAGTGAACAGCTTCAGGTCCCTCGGAGTAAACATCACGGAGGACCCGTCCTGGTCACGGCACACCGGCATCATCATCAGGACGGCAACACAACGCCTCTTCTACCTCCGTCGGCAAAGGAGGTTCGGCATGGACAACAGGATACTTGTCAACTTCTACAAATCTACGATCAAAAGTATCCTGACTGGCTGTTTCACGGCCTGGTACGGCAACTGCAGTGCGTCAGACCGTAAAGCTCTACAAAGAGTGGTCAAGACAGCGCAGAGCATTACCAGGACTGATCTGCCAGCCCTGCAGGACCTCTACACCAGCGGTGTAAGAAGAAGGCCCATAACATCTTGAAGGACCGCAATCACCCCAGCCTTGCTCCTGTCCAGAGAATGCTTTCGAAGCGTTCGGACAAGGGCAAGCAGGTTCCGGGACAGTTTTTTCCCCACATAATAAGACCGTTGAACCACTGACCCCTCCTTTGAACAGTGGAAACAGTCGATCGGGGTCTGTCTGTATGCTTAACCCCCACCCCTGTTGTATAAAACGCTATCGGTGGTGTGTTGTTGTTGGTTTGGTTGCTGTGTGTTGTTGGCTTGCTTCTGTTATTTGGTTTCCATTTCTGCTGGTTTTCTTCTGCCGTTCTTTTTTGTTCCTCTATATTCTCATGTCTTATTCTTATTTATTTATTTATTTATTTTCCCTTTTCTTAATTTCAGTATTTATTATTTAATTTTCTATACCTTATTTACATATTTACATATTTATTATATCATTATATTACTGAGATGCCTGGAAACAAAACATAGCTATGCTGTGGCAAATAAACCTTGAACTTGAACTTGAACATCTTATATTGGGGCCAATATGCTATTATACAAAAATTATACAAGCTTCAGGCTAAATACATAATGTCACTATTCACTGTTTCACAGGCATTTTCTCAAAGTCTCTTGAACTTCCTGTGCACTGAGAAGGGGTGAGGCTCTCTGAACAACCCTCGGGTGGGCTGTCGTTCATGCTGTGCAATGGACAGAGGTGTGAGGTTTGGCTTTAACCATAGCAATGAACCCCCCAGTTAAAGGACTGTTTAGATCACAAAAACAGCAAAATACAGGAAAAATTGCATCTTTATGTCGGTCAAATCTTTCCTCTGCCTTCGACCATATCTGAACACCAACAACACTAATCGTTTAAATCAAAAATATGTCCCTAGGTTCCTATGGTGACAGGAGTGGCAATGTTGGCACTCAGCCCGTATGGATTGTCTGTCTTAAAAATGTGAGCGGTAGCTGGTCGAGCCCCTGCTATTACAGACAAAATATTTGTTCTTGGATAAAACTGGTAGTTTGCAGTTCAGTTCCTTCCAGCCAAAAGAGTCTTGCTTAATATTTAATGAATTCCATGGTCATTTAGACTCCAAATCGTACCCAGGTGGCTAATCATCCAAACTTTTCTGCCCGGACTGCACATTATACAGTTCTTTTGTATGTAATACTCGAATCGCCAGCTGATATGTTTCTCTGGAGATGAGTGCTTCCACAAATGTTATGGAGGAAAAAAATATGGCTGTGTTAATAATTGCAGCTCATCTAACATGCTTTAATGCTTCGTTTCCATCGGCCCTGCTTGTTTCGCTCGAGTTGCCGTCACGTGAGGAGAAAATACATTTCTGAGGTCTTGCGTGCCAGCCAGGCGCTACCTGCGATGCCTGCTGCGGCGTCAGCATGGTGCCGAGGAATCCCTCTGCTATGGAAACTTGACATTTCCAGGCTAATTATGGTTGGGATCCAAGCCTGGTTCCCCAGCTGTTCTTATTAATTGCTGTGTAAAACATCCTTAAAGTTCAGGTCACCCAGAGACTACAGCCGAGTGTCCGGGAAGGCATGTTTCGGGCCTGTTAGTAAGAGGTTGAGCACGTTACTCGGGTGCTAATAGGGGTTAACAGGTCTCTGCTTTGGCTGTTATTTGCCTGGACTCCTCCTCCACTTGCCTCATAAGTGAATGCAGCTGAAATTCGTCACACAGATTTGCATTTAAGGTTCTGAAGACAGAGGGCAAAGATGAGCCAGTACCGACTCCCAGCCCCACGGGGTCTCTGTGGTTGGAGAGCCCCATAACCCAAATGCTGGTGCTTCAGATCAAGTCCTGACATTTTTCAAGTTCCGTTCAAAATGTTTGTCTTTGTATCGTCTGTGAAACTATGCAGCGTGCTGCTCAATAACTACAATAATGCCTTCATTAGCATGAGCATTAGCCCCGGCAGCAGTACCTCCTTTATTTTCAGCCTTTAAAACTTTGGTTGCATTTTTCCTTAAAATTGCCTATTTTCTGTCTTCATCAGCTCTAATTAAAGTTATAACTGATCAGTCTTGTATTCTGCTGCACAGGTGCAGTTTTTAAGCTCCTTTTATACAATGCACTGCATTATAACCTCCTATAAAGCTGTTTCATTACCAAAAGAGTCTATAAAAAGTGTTATACAGGTGGTGCCTGAAACACAATGGTCTGATTTACGATTTTTTTTACTTTACGATGGTGCGATAGCGATGCGCATACAGTAGAAACTGAATTTTGATTTTTTTTCTTCCTGTGCAACCGATATGCGGTACAATACTCTCTGATGATGCTGGGCAGCAGCAGCGATCTGCATCTCCTAGTCTGCCATGCGGTCGCTAATGTATACAGCTGATGCTCTACAGTGTTCTGTGTTGCCAGCGTTTTTTTGGATACCCCCCCCGTATCTACATTGTGTTTTGCGCATCCATTATGCCTACGAAATGCCCACCTGTGTCTGTGTCTCCTGAAAGTGGCATCAAAGTGGAAAGTTCATAATGACTGTTAAGGTAGGCTAGGCTATGATGTTTGGTAGGTGTTATGGCATTGGTGGGTGGAAGCAACTGTGAGAAACTACAGTAATAAGTTTACGGTAAGTTCTGTTAAACGCTTTACTGAGTGTTGTTTCCGACAAAGAGCGGTGCCATTAGCCAGGAGCTAGCGCTAAACATTAATGTTTGGCAGTAAACAAAAACGGAAGATGCCACAATTGAAAATAAACAAAACAAAACAAAAACTCTTAGCAAGACAGTGGTTGCAGGTGAGTTCACAAGGGGTAGTGGAAACTGAGTATTGACAGGAAGTCCAGGTAGGATCTGAATCCCATCTATGATTGGTTCTTATGTTCTTATCAGTCATCCAATCAGTGCTCAGTATGTAGATGGGGCTCAGTCTGCGTTCTATTGCTGAAGTTGCCACAGGTGTGGCAGTAGGTTAGCTGTTCAATCTTGGGTTGTAGGAATGGGTTCATCCATTTTGTTAAATCCATTGCTTAACAATGTTTTACAATATTACAAGATTGTTGTAAAACAAAAGAATAATATCATCCAAGGGGATATGCATACTTTTTACAGGTGCTGCATTTACCATCATTTTCCTGTGCAGCAGGGTTTGTAAGCTCAGAATAGCTCATGGGTTATGTTGTGATCTGCAAAGTGCAGAGGTACATGTGTGATGCTGAGCTAACATAACATCAGGCTTAAAGTGTTGTCAGGAATCACAGGTGCTTGTTGACTCAAAATCAAGTCCTGAGACTCCTGAGCTGAATTCAGTGTTTGTTCCGCATGAGAGCGGATGGTACTGCAAACATAGGTAAATGCCTTCCCCACTGATTTTTCCTGTCAGGTTACTGGGTGCATCCTGTTTGTACAGAAATTTTCCTTTTCATGACCTTGTCCTCCTCTTGCGCAACTTGCAGCTCCCTGGCAGCCATTCCACCCGCACCTTGACTTTCCAAGTGCTTTGGTCATGCTAGTTGCTCAGAGGATGGCACTGCTGAGTCAGGCTTCCACCAAGGCCCTTGTATTTGAAGGCCTTTTGTGGCCACTTCCAATCATCTCATTTTATTTGCCAAATGATGATCTCTTTCCCTTCCTTGCTTCTCTCATAGAGGGATAAATGCTGTTGCTCTTTAATTCCTGGCTCGGTCCTGAAGTTACAGCTGTCAGACTGTCTGTTCTAATTAGACAGTCAGCAGATGACTGCAGATCGCCTGCGGAGGTTCTACCATGGGGGGTAGAGGTTATTCTTTTCTGTGACTGGAATTTGCTATAGGGCTGGACAGTGAATTCTGCTTTATAAATCAACAGATAGAAGGACACATGCATATACAGTATACAGATATGCATTTTCATATGTTTACTTGTGAAATGTAAGCTGGTCTTGCCTTCACAGAAGTACTTTATTAATTTATTATATTATAATAATATTTATTAATAATTAATAATTAGCATGCTTACTAAGTTATTACTCTTCACTCATGTGTACATCCCCCTTCCTCCCAAGAATGTAACTTGCTCCCTAAAAGCCATCTTCGCGCTGAATTCTCATAAATTGAAGATGCAATTATCATTGCATTTTAGCGGTGAAAATTTTTATGTGTTACTGAGCCCTAATATAGACATGAAATTATGTTAAAATCTCTAAACCGCATTAAAATTGACATGACTACTTCAATGGATAACTTTAGTTATAACATAAGAAGACAGCTTCCCTTCATTATTCTATATCTGTCTAGTTGCACTCGTTCTGCTCTTTTGTAGTTAACTGTACAGCTATTAAGAAATAAATGAAAAAATGCTAATGAATTCACACGGATGTTTGGGCTCACCATCTTCGAACACGACATTCTGTAACTTTTTATTTCTTGAGTGCTTGAGAGTTTGTTGGACACATCGGCCTCATTGAACACCATTATCTTAAAATTGGCATCATAACTCCTCCTCGGTCTTTGGCTAACTTGTTCTTTTTTTCCAGACCGCCTTGAAGTTTCACCTACTTTCATACCATTTGGTCATTTCTGTGGTCATTCCCAGAAAAAATGCCATCTTATGTAACACACACACATACTATTTATATATATATATATATATATATATGGCAATATGCTACATGTATGTATGTATGTATGTATGTATGTAGTCCCTGTACCTCACTAACTTGTGATGTAATACTGTAAAGTAAGGTAAGGTGTAGCGGATACACTCTGCTAACATCTTTACAGTTTTATGTCTCATGATTGTTTTGTTGATATACATTTGTGCCGTGTCTTTGTTCTGATCTCATAAATAATCTGTAATCCAGCAAAATGGGGCTAAAGGATGTAGAAAACTTTCTGAAAAAAATTGTAAAGAAACAAGTTGTACGTGTTGCACTGCACTGTGCTGCATGGTGTGTTACTTCGTAACCTTGTTTTGGAGTTTTCGGATGGGCTGGGAATGCATTGCTGTTTTTTCCATTTATACTGCCTGGCCCAAAAAAAAAGACACATACTGTAATATTTGGTTGGAGCGCCTTTAGCTTCGATTACGGGACGCATCCTCCGTGGCATCGTTTCAATAAGCTTATGCAATGTCGTAACATTTATTTCAGTCCAGAGTTGCATTCATTTTTCACCAGGATCTCGTATTGATGCCAGGAGAGTCGGACCGCTGCGTAAAATCTTCTCCAGCACAAGATCCCAATGCTGAGCTCATTTTTTGGGCACATAACCTTACTGAATCTAGACCTGATCAACTGAAGCAACCCCACATCATATCACTGAGTTAAATCCAGGTGGTGACTTTTTTTTTGGCCAGGCAGTGTAATATCTGTAAAATAGCATCCCAGTATAGGGAATGTTGATATATGCAGAGTTTCCAGGAGTGAATTAAATGGGTAAGACAGTGTTCACCTGTACTTTGTAAGCCAAACTAAAGGCTTGTGACAAAGCTGATTTCTCATAATCTACCTATCTTGAGGGATGGCTTGAGCAGGAGTGTTTTGCGCTGCGTGAACAGAAATTTCTGTGTTTTCTTTCGTATGTCTGAGAAAAGACAACAGTGACACTTAAAAAATTGAAAAATATCGATGACTTCTGCAGCAATACTGAATATCCACAAAGCAGTGTCCCTTTCTCTCAGCAGAAGAGTACACTTCTCAATGAAAGTGTCAGAGGTTCACTTGACCTCTGGTCATCCACATCTTTGGTGCTAATACCAGAATTGTGCTCTGTCCGCAATAAAGCTCAATAAAATAAACAGTGCTGTCACCCCTTGTCACTGTGACATCTTGTTTCAGAAGATGAGGAAAACAACCTCTTCTTCACAGATACTGCTCCTTCAGTCACCAAGAGGGTATTGGATTTGTAATAGGAAAATGCAGAGAAACAGTGTCAAGGCCCTGTTATGGGCCATCCCTCATAGGTGTGGGAGGTACTGAAATGTGAGACCTCCAGAATGTACTGCCCTAATACGAGGGAGTGGCAAGAGCTGTAGGTGAACAGCTGGCAGCACTGGTGTGCAAGCCACTGAGACAGAACTGAGGTTTGGGAGGTGTTTGGGTGTTCAGAAGGGACTATGGGCCTTGTTTTCCTCAAGAAATGATGAGTGTATCATTGTGCCAGTGGGTACATATAGCCTGCGGTGTGGCAACTGGTCCATTCAGGACTCCAGGGTACAGAATGCTGGCTCCAGGTCTCTCAGACCTCTCTATCATGTGTCAGATGGTGAATTATTGTTGTCTTCCATGAGGACATGCCGGCATTCTTCATTTTCAGTCCCAGAATTGATGGCTGGGCCCCCAGGACTGGGCCTGGCTCTCTCTCTTGCTGCTGGTCTCCTTCTATTCCGCTTTTTCAACTCCTCTGAGTTCTCTGACATAAATAAATAAGGAGGCCTGATGTACACGTACACACACACACAGACCTTGACAGGACCTCCGCAGGGTCCCATTACTCTGAATGGAAGTACAAGGCAGCAGCTGGGTTATTCACAAGACTAAGGATCAAAAGTTCCCGTGACCTTACATGACCGTTTCCCCTGTGGTGGCCAAGTGGAGATCCATGAAGGAGGTGGCAGTGGCACAGATGACAGCAACAGTGACAGATGAGCATCTGAAGCCTAAATCTCTGCCTTATCTCTGTCCTGTGTGGTCAGCAAGGGGTTTGCTCAGAGGACCAAACTGGCACTGGTGCAGCCACTCGGCCATCTGGGCTGATCTCATTGAGATCGACGACATCACGGTGGGGTTCATAGACAACTTCCACGTTCTATTGTTCTGTATCCTTTGACACCATGACACACTGGACGGATGGATGGATGGCACCATCTCACACCATCTGGAAGATCCATCCTCATTAAACTGCCTTGTTTTGGGAGAAATCCCGACAAGAGTCAACACAGGTGGGCTCCAGCATTCAGCCTGGACACGGACATGGGGGTTCAGCAGGGCAGTTTTTGACGTGTGTTTGGCTAAGGAAAAGCACAGTTTGTACACAAAGTTAATCTCTGCAGTGCAGCAATGGGGTCTGTAGACAGGGAGCACATACGGTGTTGAAGGTGCAAGACAAGGGAATGCACGGTAAGATTTTTGTCCTCTTTGTTAAGAGAATTAATTATTTTGTTTAAAAAGCTTGTGGCCCCGCTGGGAACAACAGAGATGTTTATAAAAACGCATCAAAGGAAGCAAGAAGTGGTGAGACACCAAGCTTGTATACAAGACAGATATTACCAACAGATTTCACGTTTGTTTGTTTGTTTCACGCCTAATATTTCATTCTTTGGATCATTTGGAATTTTTATGACCCATTTAAATTCACTGGCAGTTGTCACTGGCGTATGTCTTTGTCACATCACCGATACGAAAATAAATTACTGTAGGCAAACAAAGATGAACCATTTGCGTGGCAGGCGAATGCCAACAAATTGAGGCTCAATAAATTATCGCCTCCGCAGTGTGACATTTTAGGTTTGCCATTTGCACTCCATGTTTAATCCGACTCGTGTTTGCAGTGCTTACAAAGGCGAGTCACAAGCGCAGAGGAGAAATGCGTCACTCGCCCCGCTCTCCCCTCTGTGCTCAACAAACAGGCCGGCGTTCCCGGCATTCCGGAGGTGCAGCGCTTCCCATCGAGCCCACCTCCTGACCCTCGCTTGTCAGGAGTTTATTGTGTAATTACAACCTCGAAAGCAGCAGTGATTTGCGGGCGACCCGAGCGGCAACGGCAGGATTCTGTTTTCCGCCTTCGCTCATCCTTCCCAGAAGATAAAGGCAGTCACCACCGGGGGGAGCCCTGTACTTAGAAACACAGCAAAGCAAAGCGGGCTAAGTGGTGGCCGAGGCTGAAGTGTGGAGAGCGGAGAAACTGGAGGGATGGGGAGAGGCCTTTGTGTCTCTTATGTCCTGCCTTAGAAACACAGCGGAGGTAGTTAGGCGGAGCCAGTCAGTGGCACGTAGCCCCCCCGTATAACAAAAAAGCCTTCCGAAGGATTCATTTGGCCAGTATTGCACAGCATCCCGCAGGCACGCACTCCCTCCTTCCCCAAATGTATATTCTTGGATCTTCTCCAACCAAACCTGCTGCAGGGGCTGTTGTACAGGGTGATGGGGCACACATATTCGAACTCCCTGGCTGCATGCATTGCCATGTTTGGGGGTCAAGGAGGCGATTGAGGAACACGCAGCAAGCTCCCAAAGCTGGCAATGGGCCCTGCTTAGACCCAGGCTCTAGAATCCGAGTCGGATGTCGGCAGAGGCGTTGTTAGTAGAATAGAAAATTTAATATTATGTGCGGTTTTCCTGTGCATCCTCTGGCTTGTGAGTATGGCACTAATCTCTCCCACTCCAGTTCTTTCAATCCTGCAGCTTCACCCTGCAAACATCTCTGTTCTCTACTGTACACTTTCTAGGTCACAGATCTAATCATTTATCAATAATTTTATAATATTAAATATGTGATGTGCACGAGGTGTGCAAGTAGAAGAAGTGTTGCTAATAAACACGGTCGGGAGTGAGCGGTAGAGGAATTCAGGAACAAGCTGAGTTTTATTTGTTGGCACCAAATGTATATTCCTTGTAAGGAGAAGCATATCAGAACATGTGCTTACTACAAGGTTTAAATAAGCCTCATGTACAACTTCTCCTCTCCTCTCTGCTCTCATTTATGAATTAGCACCCTTTATATACAGAATAAACCTGAGAACATGCTGCCCCAGTGTACACAGTGTCACTGTAAAGCAGCTGATCATTTAATTTCAGCTTCTGGTTTGTGCAGTGCTAGAAATTTGTCTGCAAGAAACTGAGGCATTCTAAGTTGGTAAATTTCACGAGAAGCTCATTCCTGTCCCATAATGCCTTGTGGTTTAGTAGAGCAAGCTGTAAGGGATATACTTTGCCAATATCCTGTCTCATGTTTGCCTTGTTTCAACACATTTGTGCATTGTTTCCATTCTGATCACAGAAATAAAGTGTATTCTGGCAAAACAGAACCAAAGTGGTAGAAAAGCTTGCCAAAAGAGATGAAAAGAAGGTAACAAGGCTTGAAAAAAACACAGGATGGAACTGAATTTTTGAAGCGATTACAAGAATTGAAAAGTGCGAGTCACCCATCACAGTTCATTACAATAGGCTGTCTTTTTTATTTTAAATTGTTCACTTCACTTACTCTTTTATCATAAATTTTGCAGGCACAGTCCCTGTGCAACTGCATGTGTAGGCCGAATGGGACGCTGTGTAGGGCGGTGCTGCATGAGCTTCAAGGACTTTTATAGTTTTTAGTAATATTTTTGAAAGTTGGTTTGGGGGTTTTCTTATGGGCTAGGAACACAATTTTTTCTCATTTAAAATGATTTAAAATAGCATCCCACTTTATGCAGTTCCAGTATTTGTCAAAAGAGTCAAAAGAGTTTATTTGTCATGTACCCGGTTACTGAGTATAGCATGTAGTGAAATGTGCTATGATTCAGGATAGGAGACTGTGCAGAAAAATTTACGAGTAAAACAAACAAACAAACAACCAAACACCAAGAAGACAAGAAACAAACAGCAAATAGATAAATAAGTAAGTAAGTAGGTAAATAAATAAATAAATAAAACAGTAAATAAACCTTAAGGTGCACTGGAAGGACAGTGACAGTGAGGGGAGCGGTCAGAGGATATTGTAAACCCTGGTTTGTGAGGATTGTGATGGGTTCAGAAGTCTTATGGCCTGTGGATAGAAGCTCCTCCTGAGCCTCTCCGTTCTGGCCATAATGCTTCTGAAGCGTTTGCCTGATTTCAGCAAGATGAATAGATGGTTGCTGGGATGAGACAGGTCACCGACGATCCTAGTCGCTCTGGTCCTGCATCTCCTGGTGTAGATGTTCTGTAGGGATGGCAGATCAGATCTGGTGCAGTGTTCTGCTGCCTGGATCACTCTCTGCAGTGCCTTGATGTCGCGAGCACAGCTATTCCCAAACCAGGAGGTGATGTGCTGAGTCAGAACGGTTTGTACAGCACCAGAGTAGAAGGTTTTAAGGATTGCCGGAGAGACCTGAAACTTCCTCAGCTGTCTGAGGTGGTGAAGACACTGCTTTGTTTTATTGGCTTGAGCTCAGATGTGTACAGTCCATGTCAAATCTTCAAGGTATTTGAAGCTGCTCACCCACTGCAGTCCTGTTGATTTTAAGGGGGGTGTAGGACTGTTGCTGTCGCCTACCAAAGTCCACCACCATCTCTTTAGTTTTGCCGACATTCAGGTGGAGGCAGTTCTCCTGGCACCATGATGCCAAGTTCTCCACCTCCTCCATGTATGCTGTCTCATCATTTTTGGAGATGAGGCCCAGCACCACCGTGTTGTCAGCAAATTTGATGATGGAGTTGGAGGCGTGCGTGGCCACACAGTCGTGAGTGTAGAAGGCATAGAGCAGAGGGCTAAGTACACAACCTTGTGGAGCTCCTGTGTTGAGTATGATGATGCTGGAAGTGCAACTGCCAACTCTCACCGCCCGTGATCTACCTGTGAGAAAACTGAGAACCCAGGCACACAGGTGGCTGTTCAATCCCAAGTCTCAATTTAGTGAACAGTCTGTGGGGGACAATGGTATGGAAAGCTGAACTGTAGTCAATGAACAGCATTCTCACATAGCAATCTCCCTGTTTCCTATCCACATGACTGAGGGTGGTGTGCAGGATGTGGGATATGGCATCATCCGTGGATCTATTGGGGCGGTAAGCAAACTGAAATGGATCTTCAAAGTTGGAGATGGATGCTGTGATGATGGCTTTGATGAGTCTCTCAAAGACCTTCATGACTACCGAGGTCAGTGCAACGGGCCAGTAGCCATTTGGGCATGAAGACTTATTGTTCTTCGGTACCGGGACAATGGCGGATATTTTAAAGCACATAGGGACTGTGGACTGAGCCAGAGACTCGTTGAAGATGGTAGTGAGAACTCTGGTCAGCTGATCGGCGCAGCAGCGCAGCAGGCGCCCGGAGATGCGGTCCGGCCCCAGTGCACTCCTGATGTTAACCCGCTTCAGCGCCCTGCGCACGTCGGACTCGGCCACGGTGATGACGTCACCACACTCCATCGACTGGCTGTGGCTGTCGCTGCTGTCGCGGGTGACTTTAGCGCAATCGGGCTTGAAACGGGCATAGAATGTGTTGAGTTTGTTGGCAAACTCGTGGCGAACCCGTATTTGCCGTGTTTTCTGGAACATAAATGTGTAAATTTGGGTTTACCTGTACTGGAGTTGTAACGTCAGGTCAGCCTTTAATGTATCCTGTATGTTGAAGAAAATATCCTATAACTTAAAGCATAACAATGAATCCGTGAGTTGTGCTTTGCCCAGACTGTGTGATCAGGTGATTCTCTAGCGGGTAGCTCAACTCCACAGCAAGCTAAGCTGCAGCACACAAGCTTATAGTTGAACTATAGTTGAAAGCAGTGGTTGACATACACAGTCAGATGGAGAGTCATCTTATCGCTTTCTCACAAAACCTCAGTTTGCACCCAACAATGTCATTAATATAAGGAGAACCTGACATGAAGATGGATTCAGGGCTTAAATTAAAATCATTGAAGTTACTTTTAACAGAAAAGCTTTAAGGACTCTCTCAGGTGCTTTTTACCAGAATTTAAATTAATTTTTTAAATAAAAATAAAGCTTTTTCCATAGTTGTTTGAGTCTAACAAAATATATAAATATGGTGGTTGTTCTTCTAATGTTGATGAAACAAGATAAAATGTAGATACTCTTTTAATATTTAGCTTAAATCATTTTCAATAATGAACAGAATAAATATTGAAATAAAATCTTAAAAGTGAGATTAAAAAAATACTTAAATGCGAAACATACAGTATGTTTAACTTAATTCTTGCAGCTTAGTTAGCAATGTTAATATGAATTTTTTTACTGCTGGCTGTCCTTGACTTAAGCCCAACGGTCATGTTGTAAGTTGAATTGTTTGTAAGTCGGCTCAAACTCACGACAGAGTGATTATGTCTGTGTGTAGCTGACTGTACAATAATTCATTTTAAAACATTTATTGATTTTTTTTATCGTTTTGCATTTCTGGCCACCGTATAGCATTCTATCCATGCCGTTGTTGAATCACGCAGCACTGTATTCTTTACCAAAGTTTCTTTTTAGAAAGGACAGTATGGTTATTACATTTTTAAAATACTTCAGTATTCTGCACCATATGACAGCGAGATGCGGTAACAGAGACGTGATCTCCTGTGGCTGTTCTGTTGCTAATGAGAGGAGGTGGATCCTGTAGGGGGGCATGGCAGCGGCTGTGGGATGTTTTCGGTGTGAGCTCACTTCTGTGGAATACACAGTTAAAGGAAAATGTGTGTTGTATTGACATAATACAACAACAAGAACAACAGCCACCGTGTGAGAAGTGAGAAGATGGTTGGTAGCTGTGTGTGGGTGGGGCGGGAGTGTAGCACAGTCTTTTGCAGTGTTCACCTTATGCAACCATTACACTACAATATACACAGAAAACAGTGCAGGAACACACACAATGTTTTAATGCATTTTCATATTTTTCATCTACGGTATAAGCGCTCAGTTGTGTCACAGTACTGCACATATTTTTATATGGCTGTCTGCAGACGCTATTGTTGCACTGCCATGTTGTAGATATACAGTATATTGTACATAAATGTTTAAATTATTTATGATTCACTTGCTAAAATTCTGGAAATCATTTAAACATTTTTTTGACAGTTTTTGTCCATTTTGTTTTCTAAATTATTAATTAATTTATTAATTAATGGCCATTGTATGTGTCTGCTGTATGTTGACTATGATTTAGGTCAAAGATAACCTGTATTTAGCTTCTTAAATATAGCCTACTTCTGTCAACGGCCCTACATATTTAAAAATATTGCCTGCAGCACTACAGTAGGCATAATGTTTTTTTCACTAGTTGGAAGTAGCTGGAATTCTGCTTTTCTGATTTTGAATTTAAAAGATGAGCAGCTGGTTTAGAGCATCACAATGTCTAATTTACACTCAAAGACAATGAACTACCCTAACCACATTGTTCTCAGCACTGTTAGATTATAGCTAAGAAGAGCAGAATCGAAATAGACTTCTGATGGCTTTGGCTTCTAATGTAAATGTAAAAATATTTTGATGTTTAAGGCCCTTATGTGAAATCTGCCACTATAATACTTTTCATCATAAATATACATCGATCAGCCACAACATTAAAACCACCGATCTAATATTGTGTAGGTGCCCCTCGTGCTGCCAGAACAGCTCTGATCCATCGAGGCGTGGACTCCACAAGACTTCTGAAGCTGTCCTGTGGTATCTGGCATCAAGACATTCACAGCAGTCCTGTAAGTTGTGAGGTGAGACCTCCACGGATCGGACTTGTTTTTCCATCACTTCCCACAGATGCGTGATCGGATTGAGATCTGGGGAATTTGGAGGCCAAGACAACAGCTTGAACTCTTTGTCATGTTCCTCAAATCATTCCTGAACAATTTTTGCAGTGTGGCAGGGCCACTGCCATCAGGGAATACCGCTACCATGAAGAGGTGTATAGGGTCTGCAACAATGTATAGGCAGCTGGTACCTAGGTGGTAACATCCACATGAATGCCAGGACCCAAAGTTTCCAGGCAGAACATTCCCCATAGCATCACACTACCTCCACCGGCTTGCCTTCTTCCCAAAGTGTATCCTGCTGCCATCTCTTCCCCAGGTAACTCAGCCGTCCACATGATCTAAAAGAAAACTTGATTTGTCAGACCAGGCTACCTTCTTCCATTGCTCCATGGTCCAGTTCTGATGCTCATGTGCCCATTGTAGGTACTTTCAGCGGTGGACAG
Source organism: Heterotis niloticus (assembly GCA_018136845.1). Taxonomy (NCBI): domain Eukaryota; kingdom Metazoa; phylum Chordata; class Actinopteri; order Osteoglossiformes; family Osteoglossidae; genus Heterotis; species Heterotis niloticus. The sequence goes on from JADBHE010000213.1 coordinate 26,973, forward strand.
GGGTCAGCACAGGCACTCTGACCGGTGTGCAGCAATGCAGCCCCATACATGGCAAAGGTGTGATGCACTGTGTGTTTTGACACCTTTCTATCATAGCTAGGATTAAGGTTTTCACAAATTTGTGCTACAGTAGCTCTTTTGTGGGACTGGACCAGACGGGCGTGAGTGAGCCTTGGGCACCCGCGACCCTGTCACCGGTTCACCGGTTGTCATTCCTTGGACCACTTCTGGTAGGTACTGACCACTGCATACTAGGAACACCCAACAAGACCTGGTGTTTTGGAGATGCTCTGACCCCATCATCTAGCCATCACACTTTGGCTCTTCTCAAAGTCGCTCAGATCCTTATGCTCGCCCATTTCTCCTGCTTCCAACACATCAGCTTCAACAAATGACTTCTCTTGCTGCCTAATGTATCTCCGCCCCACCCCTTGACAGGTGCCATTGTAGCGAGATAATCAATGTTATTCACTTCATCTGGTTGTGGCTGATCTGTGTATATTCATGATGGTTACCTTTTATAAATAAAAAAATGCACATGTTGACCATTATTAAGGCTTGCCAGCATTGTTCTTTAATCCACAGCTTGGACCACCTGCTGTGGAGCCCCCTGTTAGAGGGTGAATTGAAGAAGAAGCTCCTGTGTGGTTCATGATGACTCCACAGAGACCCCCCAGGTGCACCATACCAAGGTTCAGCCAAACTCAGGTGCCCGAGGCGCATGGGCACAGCTTGAAGGCAGGCTTGGATTTATTGCTCTGGGGTGTATATGCCGCAGGGCACTCTGGTGATTAGTCTACAGCAAGCAAAGCCAAGCCCTCCCAGCACGCTGGCATTACTCACAGAGGCAGGCACAAGTTTTGTGTGGTTGTGTGTTTGTGTCTGCATGTGTTTGTTTTCCTGTGTGTGGGATTCCGCTTTGCTGGAGCGCCACATTGTGTGATTGTGTGATGAAGGCCTTCCAAAGCACCTCTTGCATTACAGCATTGCTGCAGGAGCTCACGCTCAAGGAGGACAGAAACTAAGTAATAAAAGATTTGGAATCCACCAAGGATCCTGGAAACACTTGCAAAGGAACGACCAGTGTGGAGATGTACAGCGAGGACAAAAGTGGCATCATTCAAAGCCAGAAGGACACAGGAAGCAAAGGGAAGAGAGAGGAATAGAGGAGAGTCATGCAAAAAACTCAAGTCATCACCAGACCCTCCTCATCTTGCCTTCACTGACAATGTACATTCAAACCTTGAAATGGGTTGTCAGAAGGCTTTCTTTCCACTATACCAACAGCAATGAAACATCATAAGATCAACATCACCTCCACCACCACCAACAACACAATACCTCATCCTCACTGGAATGACACAGATAAAGATGGTCCTCATGGATAAGAATGGACAAACTAGTGTGTGTGTGGAAGGGTGGACATGGTCTCACCTCTCTCTGGTACCTGGCATGACGATAGATGTAGTGGTGTGGAATGAGACAGGATGCTTATTAGTTATACTACTGGGACTGAATTTGGGAAACGGTGGTATTGGCTCTGTGGTCCATTTGTTCTGGGGCCTGTGGAGCCTGATGCTCAACATGCTGTTTGGTAGGATCTGCGTAATGTTCACAGACACAAATTTGGACTCCGCTGAGTTTGTAGGAAGTTTCTGGGTTGATTCTAGGACAGGAGAGGTGGTCGGGGGGTTGCTGATACCAACGGCTTTTGTTCCCTGTCAATAAGGCAAGGGAAAAGCTGCGGAATGAAGATGAAAGGCTCATCGGTGCTGTAATCACATTGTCTCCTGCATTTGAGCCCAATATTCATCTTCTTGCAAGACTGCCTCTGCCCCGGTGCCCGACTCTCCATGCCATAAATCACCATTGGACTGGAGCCGGCTCCCGATCCCCGGGAAGCCGCAGAAGCCCATGTGGGTCCCGCTGAGCTTGGTTGCATGTGCTCAGATCAGTACCATGAAGCAAACCCCCCCCGAACCAAATGCAACTTTGTCCAAAGAGCATGGAATCAGGATGGATTCCAGGCCATCAGTCTAATGGCCGTATGTACTGTATGAAAGGGATGCCTCTACTGAATAAGATGATTCAGACTGTTTTTTCTGCTAAAGTAATACAAGCATATTAATAACAGAGATCAACAGAGATCCTTCATAGCTAAAGAATTATTGATGATGGTCCCACAGTTAAAGGCCCAGACTGGTTATTCCTGTTACTGTAGTGAGATTAATTCTTCCTGTGGTTTCTGTGTATACCAGTGCTTGGTCACATCATTTCAGCACACTCACTGATTCCCCTCCCGGGTTGCAGAAGTGTAATTCATAGCCCTGTTTAGGGGGGTCCTGAAACATATACACAATAGACCCACCAGGTTCTAGAGTCACATGGTGGAAGCTCACAGCAGACACGAGCATCTACCAGCAGACTTCCTGTCACACGGCAGAAAAAGCAGCAATCGGCCTTGCTGGATTCCATTCTTCAAGCCACATTCCCTTCATCTGTTTATTCATTTGCACAGCTTGTAATTGCATACACAGCCGGATATTTGCTGAAACAATTCAAACTTAATAGGCCAAAAACTTCCCCCATGATGGATGAAACAGGAATTTACCTCATGAAGTTTGAGCCTGGAACCTTCTGGTCACATTTGCAGTTAGCTAGCATGTGCCCACCTGTCGCAATCTGTTTGTCAAGTCCAGGTGATGAAGATTTATACTGCTGGGGGATGGTCACTGGGGGTCTGTATAAGCGCAGGTATGTAACCAGATGGCGGCTGAGGAAAGGAAAAAAAAAAAAAACTCTCAGTCAAGATAACAGGGAGAGAAATAAACCTCTGGGGGTCTACGTTCCAGTAGCTGACCCTCACCCCAGGGTACTCTATTGTGAATTCAGAGGATCTCTGGGGATTTACAATATATAGCCAAAAGTATGTGGACCCCCCCTTCTAATGACTGAGCTGAGCTGTTTCGGCCGCACCCACACAGCATACAAACGCGGTCTAGACAACTGTGTGCTTATACAGTAACTTTGTGGCCACAGTTTGGGGAAGAAGCTCCTTTCCAGCTCCAGCATGGCTGTACCCCCCAGGCACAAAGTGGGCTCCAAAAACACATGGTTTGACCAGGCTGATGTTGAAGAACTTGAGTGGCTGCACAGAGCCCTGACCTCAACCCTACTGAACACCTTTGGGATCAACTGGAACACCAACCGTGAGACAAGGCCTTCTAGCATGACCTCACTGATGCTGTTGTGAGCGAATGGGCACAAATTCCCAAAATCTGGAGGAAAGCCTTCCCAGAAGACTGGAGGCTGTTATAGAAGCAAAGGAGGGGGGAGGGGGGCAACTCCATATGAATGCCCATGGGTTTGGAATGGGATGTTCAATAAGCACATATGGGTGTGGTGGTCAGGTGTCTGCATACTTTTGGCCATACAGTGTAGTCTACAGCTAAAAGACCAGTTGAAAGGGTAACACAGAGCTAGAGTCCTTGGAGACAGGAGTCATGGTCCTGGTCCAGTGTGACTGATCCACAGCTGAAATGTGCCAGTCAGGTTCCAGCATTGGGTGGCTGGTACCCCCACTGTAGTAGAGCCCTTCCTATTTTTATCCAAGGAGAGCTAGAGAATAACACACACACTGGCACACATGCACATAGCGTCACACATGATTTGACAGCTGATGCCTCTGCTGCTCTTAGCCTGATGAACCTGTTGGTTCGCAGGACTTTGCCAGACATTAATCTGCTGCAGAAAGCCAGCGCTGTCACTCCGGCGGGCCGCTGACTGCATCCAAACCAAGCTGCACATTGATGCTGTGAAGCCAGATGAGTGTGTGATGGATTCTGGGCGGTAGTGACACAGCCGTCTGTCCAGCACAATGAATCGCAGATCCTGGTTCAGCAATGACCTGCAGGACCTCCACACCCAGCGCTGCAAGAAGAAGGCACTTACCATCCAAAGGGACAGCAGTCACCCCAGCCACAAACTATTCTCCTTGCTCCCATCCGGAAGACGCTTTAGAAGCGTTCGGACAAGGACGAAACGGTTCCGGAACAGTTTTTTCCCCCACACCGTAAGACTGCTAAACCACTGACCCCTCCCTGGGCAGTGGAACAGTCTATCGGGGTCTGTCTGTCTATCTGTCTATCTGTATGCCTGTCCCACCCATTGTGGAAACCCATCTGGTTCACCCGTCTCTGGTGCTTTTTGTTGTTGTAGGTTTAGTCTGTAGTTGTTGGTTTGGCTGCTGTGTCTTCTCCCCCCCCGCCAATCCCTGATGTATATCCGTCTCCCCACATACCTATCCCTATTTACTAACCGTTTGTTCTGCTCTTTATTTATTACTACTCTATTTATTATTATTTATTGTTCTCCTGTCCCGACTACGTATTTATGTCCATATTTGCACTGAGGATGCCTGGAAAACGAAACTTTTCATGGGGACAACACTGCTATGCTGTGTTGTTCACCCATGACAAATAAACCTTTGAATCTTGAATCTTTGAATCAATACAGTGGGGCTGCTGAGAGTCTTCTTTAGCTCACTCATGCATTGCAACACTGTCTCCCACTATTGCCAGGACCTGTGCCTTGCTCCCCCCTGGATGATACATCTCCAATATGGAGTCACTGAAAAGCATGCAGAAAAACAGAAAAAAAAGTAGGGTAAATATGGACATGGGGAGCGAGGTTAAGTATAATAAATGTGCTTAGAATCAGGAAAGGTGTAGTAACTACTTACCGTATCATTTGGGCAACTCTACCCAGGCTCCATGGCACAGCGCTCTCACTCTGCCCCATCCACTGCTCACCGAGACAAAAATCTGGCAGTGACACGAGGCAACATAACTGTTTGATGGATGCTTCAGCACAAAGGAGAGTAGATGGTTGTTATTTTTGTGCAAAAAATGATGGTGTTCAATAGATGATAACTAATCCTACATCTACTGCAGTGTGGAGTAGATCAGGGACTGTGAGGTGGCCAGGAAGGAGATGTTTATGGGATCTCCTAGATCATCCTAGAGAACCAGCAGCTGTACAGATCTGCAGTCTTAGCTGCGCGTTCCATTCTTGGCATCTGAGGGTCCACTGATGCTTTGGCAATGCTGAGCCCCACTCTGGACCCACAGCTACAGTCAGATGGAGATGTCTGAGTCCATGGTTCCAATTTATAGGAGCAACTTGCTGCCACATTTACTTTGGGCTCCTAGTTGTCAAACTGCCCTTACTGTTCTGGATGTTTATGAAAAGTTTCTGTTTAATAGAACAGTATTTTTTCATTCTCTTCTGGGTTTTCTTGAGGGCACCGGAATATAAATTGAATACAATTTTTTGATCTAAATCATATTTGCGGCAAATTACAGTTGAAGCCACTTTTCAGACAGATGATAATTTATCTGAAGAGGCCGCTGATTTCTGAAGCGCGTCGCAGGAAAGGGGTCTATTTCGGGCCTCGGAATGAGTGACATGCATCAATTGCCCAGAAGCCGCTTGCAGCCGGGCGCTGCTGGCCCACGTACGTGTGGAGACAGCAGACGTGTGTCCGGACTGCAATGAGCGCTCGGCAAGCTTGTTGGGGGGGGCAGATTCCTATTGCCCGGATAATTTGTGAGGGGGGAGGGGGCAAATGACCCGCAGCAGATTGGCTGCACGGCAGAGGGTTGCGAGAACAATGTTCTCCTTGGGCAGTGGCCTGAGGAGAGATGAAGATGGCCTTTTGATTGTGTGTGTGAATGTGGAGGGAGTGTGACCTGCTAGAGGCCAAACATGATCAATGTGGTCATTACCAGTCCTCACGGTGCCCCCTGAGCTGACCGACTCATGCCCAGATAGCCAGGGAGGGAGCTGACCACATATTCTATGCATGCCTGTCCGTTAATCGGTAAGTGGATTTCTGAACATTTTTATGTTATTATAAATTATAAACCTATGTGTGTCGAACCAGCAACCTCATGACTAAATGTTATTGTACAAACCCTTGAACACCCAGTTGGTCTCTGTTTGAAACCCACACCTACACAAAGCAGTAAGTTTGATGTTTGAATGTGATCTTTAAGTACTCAGTTACAGTGTTTACTGCTGTGTTGCTGTGTTATCTCCAGTTTTGTTTTTCTGTTTTACTTTTATTTAAACACAGTGTTCTATAACTTAAAATTCGTAAAGCATGTTTGGGCTGGAAAATAAAATTATTGAATCCAGCTCAGCCTGTGCGGAGTTTATATGTTCTCCCAGCATCTGTGTGGGTTTCCCCCCACAGTCCAAAGACATGTGTTTCAGGGATAACTGTAAATTGCCCATAGTGTGTGACTGTGTGGTTACCCTGTGATGGCCCGATGTCCCATCCAGGGTGTTCCCTTCTAGCCTAGGGCCCAGTAGTTCTGTGATAGACTCTGAACTGCTGTGATCCTGACCTAGAAAAGCGGTTAACAAAGGCGAGCGACTGAATGCGTTTTGGGCCTGGTGGCCGCAGGGGGGCACTGCAGCACACGTTCCACACGGCAAGAGCAGAAACAACAGCTGCGCTCAGCAACGGAGTCACGAGTGAGGAGGAGGGGGAAACCACAGATGCGGAACCTCATTCTTCCACCTCAATGTTTATTCCTCTCAGTTTTACGCCCCACTGTCCTGAGTGCTGCTGTGCCTGGGAGGGGAGGCGTGTGACTCTGAACAACGTGGGACTGCAGACTGAGGCGCTCCTGAAAGTCAGTTTCTCCTTCCCTCCTTCTCATTCCAGATACATGGTCTGTTTGCCAGTAAGATCACAACCTAAGCATCACAATAAAGACAACTGCACACACACAAAACAGCACGCACTACTTGAAGACATTTACACTTATTCACGCCGAATGTTCCCCAAACGCCAGTTAACACAAGTTTAGCCGTTTACACAGCTGGGTAATTTTTACCGTGTTGATTCGGGATCGGTACCTTGCTCAGATGGTACGATTTGGGATCCGAAGGCAGAGGCTCTACCCACCTGTTACCCTCATAAGGCAACAGATTATATTCTAGCAGATGTGGAAAATAAGTACAGTATATTACATTGTTTACCTGCTTGTAGGAACCGGATGTGACGAAAGAACCTTGATATCTGGGGAATGAACAAATCGGTGTAAAAAGATCAAGGTAGAAAAATCACACCCCCGGCCCCTTACTGGTTCAGGACACAGTATCTACCAGGTCATAGAGACCCTTGGAAAAAATGGAGTCGAGTTAATGCAACGCCCTGGGGACGGTACTGTCGCGGGAACTGAGTTCAGGAGGTTCCAGTTCTCAGATAAACCCTTGATGCTAAACAATGGCTTCTCGTGACGCAGCACCGTAGACACCGAGGACCTTGTTTTCCGTCAGCTGGGCTCCGCGCGAAGCCGTAAGTTAGCAAATGTTCGACGGCTAATTCCATTATTTAGCGGAAAGCGGTACAACGGTCTTGGAGAGGGAAAGTAACACTACGAGGTGTAACTGCTTTAAGCATCTTTAGGTGTGTAGGATAACAGGGCTTGCGAGGATGCCGGGGTCCTCCTTTCACTTCCTCGACTGTGAGACGTACTGCGTTATGAGAACCATGTACCCATGATCTCAGTTACAGTTTGGCAATCTGCAGCCTTTCCTCTGTCCTCCCGTTTGGGCTTGAACCCTTTCTTTTCCTCCAGCGTGTTTTATTTTTCATGCTATTCATTTATTTAAATATGATGCATAGCCCCTCTCTTGTTCAAGCCAGTTCAAGCATGCTGTATAATTAAATTATTACTGCTGAAAAATTATTTTCTATACAATATTATTATTCACTCAGTTTTAATGTTACATAACTTTTCCCTTATGATATGAAGTTTTAGTGATTTTTTGAGGTAAACTTGGGATGGGACTGGAATGAGAATAAGAAATTTCATTCCAAGGTTTTTAAATATTTGGTTCATTTCCAGGAATAAATTAGGACCAAATAATGGGGGATAAATGAATATGATTTACTGAGAAAGAAAAAAAAACATTTTATTTTGTGGTAGAAGCAAAATTTAAAGGAGTTCTGAGAAGAATGCAGACCACGGCAAAGCAAATGATTTAGACTTTGCTCAGTACGAGGATTTAAAAATCCTCAGATGATCCATCTGTCGCAGCCTGTCTGTAAACTGCCATCTGGGATGGCTCCTCTGCAAATACTGACCCAGGTGAAGTGATGTAAGGGGTTGAATTAACATGGATATTTGCTGTTGTGAGTTGCAGTCATGGATTAGAATCTGTGCCATCGACACTGTTGCCTGCCCAGCAGGTCTCATGGAGGGATAGTAGGGTTTGAGCCGGGTTGTCTGCAGACTTTGTCTCATGGAAGCTGAGCTCTGGCCATTTGCCCTCAGCAGGACCCATGTTACAAAGGACCCCCATGACCCCCTGTCCCGACCTCCATGGGGGATTGATGTTCTGATCCTTTCTGAGTGGACCAAATGGCAATGACTAGTCTGACAAACCACCACAAACCTGGTTATAAAAACATGCAGTTCCTTTAAGATATCTCACCTTCAGATGAGTTCTGAGCTCATTTCTCTAAGATGATGCTATAAAAATACATGTTCGTATAAGCTGTTAAACAAGCCAAACTCGTGGATAATATAGTTAGGGCCTGTAGATTAGAGATAACATTCATTATAATATAATGCCTGGTAATAAGAACTAAAAAGATGCTGCATGAAATTATCTTTCCTGGCTGATCATCTAAGTAGAAGGAATCAATGGGAAAAAACATCACTGATAGCTAATAGCTTTTTGCATCCATTATAATCAATGCAATAAATTATATCATCAGGAAGAGGTTTATGACCTTGTGTAAAGCTGAATGGCATAGGAGGCAGAGGATAGAGAGATCCAGAAAGCGAACTGCGTTTTTAGCAGACCCTTTTGGCTTTACAAAGCAGCTTTTAGGGCAAAAACGCAGCGGTCGTCTCGCTTGCTCTAAGGAAGAGGTAGATTGTTTCTTGCACAACACCATTTCATTCTCTTCGCCCTTTCCATGAATATGACTGTTAAGGCAGCAGAGGTGGAGTGCAGAGGCCCACTGTCTAAATCTGGTACTTGGCAGCCCCGATCCGAGCATTCATGGATGACCTTACTGTCACCACTACATCAGTGCCTGGTGGCAGGTGGATCCTTCGGGGCCTAGAGAAGATCATTTCTTGGGCAAGAATAAACTTCAAGCCAGCAAAATCTAGGGCCATGGTTCTGAAGAAGGGTAAGGTGGTGGACAAGTTTTGGTTTTTTGTGGAGGGCGCTGCAATACCATCTATCACAGAGGAGCCAGATACAAGCCTAGGCAAGGTCTTTGATTGTAGCCTCAGGGATGTCGTGGCTGTACAAGCAACGACCAAGAAGCTTGAGACTTGGCTCACCACAGTAGACAAATCTGGCTTACCCGGCAGGTTTAAGGCTTGGTTATACCAGCATGGCATCTTGCCACATGTCCTTTGGCCTTTGCTGGTCTACAAGGTGACGTTGTCAACTGTGGAGATCCTGGAGAGGAAGATTAGTGGCTACCTTTGCAGGTGGCTGGGTCTGCCACGTAGTTTAAGCAGTGCAGCGCTGTATGGAACGAGCAATAAGCTCTAGCTCCCCATAAGTAGTTTGGAGGAGGAATTTAAAGTGTTGCGTACAAGAGAGGCACTGCTGTATCGGGACTCCAGGGACTCCAGAGTGGCATCAGTAGGCATTAGGGTACGGACAGGTAGGAAGTGGAGAGCCCAGGAAGGGTTGGAGCTAGTGGAGTCTTGGCTGAAACACGAGGCTCTGGTGGGCGTCTTAGCAACAGGCCGGGCGGGGTTGGGATTAATTCCTCAACCTCGTTACGACAAGGCCTCTGGCAAGGATAGACGCCATCTAGTCCTGGAGGAGGTGAGGGTAGGTGTTGATGAGGAGCGAACCAGTAGGATGGTGGGCATGCATCAGCAGGGAGCCTGGACAAGGTGGGAAGGGGTGATGGAGAGAAAGATAACCTGGGGTGACATCTGGCAGACGGAACCACAGCGCATTAAATTCATGGTCCAATCCGTGTATGATGTCCTACCTAGCCCAGCAAATCTACACATCTGGGGCAAGAGTGATACTCCAGCATGTCCTCTCTGTACTGGAAAGGGCTCACTGGAGCATATCCTCAGTAGCTGTACAAGAGCCCTGAGTGAGGGCCGCTACCGCTGGTGACACGATCAGGTGCTCAAGGCAATGGCAGAGGCCATCTCTAAAGTCATAGCTAACAACAGGGTCATCCGCAGCCAGAGGAACGTCATCTTTGTTAGGGCGGGAGAGCACCCGCAGCCACAGCCAAGAGCAGCAGTCAGCTTGCTTGCCTCAGCGCTAGACTGAGAGATTCGGGTAGACTTGGGCAGGCAGCTCAAGTTCCCGGAGCATGTGACATCAACTTCCTTGAGGCCAGACATGGTGTTAACATCTGCCTCCTCAAGGCAGTTGCTCATAGTAGAGCTGACAGTCCCCTGGGAGGACCAAATGGAGGAGGCAAATGAGTGCAAGCGGTCCAAGTACCAGGAGCTGGTGGAGCAGTGCTGGAAGAGCAGCTGGAACGCTCGTTGTGAGCCTGTTGAGGTGGGGTGCAGAGCCTTTGCTGGCCGTTCACTATGCAAGGTCCTCACCGTGCTTGGCATCACGGGAGATGTGAAAAGAAGAGCCATAAAGTCTATCGTTGAGGCTTCAGGGAGGGCATCTGGGTCGATTTGGATCAGGAGGTCTGAACCATGGGTTAGTGCTGCTGGGACACAAGCCAGGGCCTGATCAACCCTGGCTGGGTCACCTGAGGGAGGGTGTCTGATGTTGTGAGACCCGAAACACCCGATGACCTCAGAAAACATCACTAAGGATGTGGCCCAGCGCATCCTAGGATGTATTGTTAAACTAAGAACCACACAATGACTACATGTGTAATATAATGTGTCTCTGTGGTACTGAAAAGAAGGTGCAAGCCTTGGACTTTGCAAGATTTGGGTCTGTCGATTTTACCAGCTCCCTGGTGTTCTGGAGGAGAGAGGATGACCCTTTAAAGCCAGACGCTGCATCATCTTACAGTCCTCACGGATACACCGTTTCCAGGCTGAATCTCAAGCACACAGCTGGCATCATCATCTGGGCTGAAAAAATCTGTGATGTACGGTGAGTAAGAGTATGTTAGTGGTACAAATCTGGTACATGTCTAAGGCCTGCTGCCCCACCGACACCTTCAGGAAGAAAGCTGTTCTTCCTCCTCATAAGCAGGTGTAGGTTCCATCACGACGCATCATTTAGTCTGAACTTGCTTTCTCGCATCACGCCAGTCCGAGGTTGACAGGTGGCAGAAATTTATCCGAGCGCTTGTTTAAGCAGCATGTGAGAGGGGACGCCGTGGTCTCGCTGGGAGTCGGGTGTAATCACACTCGGCACATTCTGTCACCAAATAGTCATCTGAAAGCCGCGAGCTGCCGACTGGCTGTTTGTCTCCGTTACATCCCCGGAGACAGGGCTGAGAACGCGACAGTGGCCCTCAATGAGATTTTACCTGCAAGGCACAGAATAAATCAATGAATAAATACTCAAGTGTGTTCAAGAGGGGAGGAAATGGAATTTACTTTGCAGTCGGGAGATGGGAAAATTACCTGCCTTCATTGTCATGCTGCCCCAGATAGCGGCATAATGTATGTCCGATATTAAAGCGGTGAGCAAGTCGACCGTTGGAAGAAAGCAAAAATATCTTTCCATCACACTGGGGGGAAAAGAGCTGGGTGAAATTTATTTGCCTCCCTTAGTCAGTTTTATATAATAAACCCATTAGAGTGTGGAGCATCACATTTTTCCTGTTCCAGGCACTCTGTATTCGTCAACAAAATAGGCTTTTTTGTTGTCTTCTGTGTTATTGAAGGTCCCTAAAGATAACCTGGAGACATGCACCGGTGTCGTTTGCCATTTTGATGTTAACGTTCTGCTGAATGTCACCAAGAGGAATGCCGACTGCCGCTCCCGGCTCCCAGGCGAATGGCGAAATATTAGCTCTCTGTGTACTCGGTGCTGGGGGAGCTGGATCGGCTGGGGGGACGAACACAGACGACTGGCTTTAAAGGACAGCGCAATAATAGTCCCATGGATGACTCAATAATTCTGAATACATCTTGCTCAAGGTCTCTTAGCTTTGGTGAAAATAAAATGGCGTGGGTTGTAACTTCCCCTTTTAACTTGGTTGCAGAACGACTGTGCCCTTAGTGGCACGATGGTGCAGCAGGGAGGACTAGGGCTTCACAGCTTTTGGACTACGGATTTTAAGAAAGGTTTGAAACTGGCTCAGCGCCAATGTAGTGTACAAGTTCTCCATGTGTTTGCACCAGTTACTTCCTGCAGTCCATAGACAAAGATTGGTAGTTCCCATAGGGAGTGAGTGTGTGTGTGTGTGTGTGTGTGAAATTGTCCTGCAGTAAACTAGTGGG
>JADBHE010002142.1:0-10747 GCA_018136845.1 Heterotis niloticus
TTCCCCTCTCTCCCCTCCCCCCTGCCTCTCTCTCCCCGCCTCCCTCCATCTCTCTCCATCTGTCTCTCCCTCCATCTCCATCCCTCCCTCCGCGTCCGACACGTTCGCGTCGTGCGAACCAGGAGGGTTTAGCACTCTTAATTAAGCGTCAGAATTAGGCCCAATTACCGCAAGCACCCCTGCTTTTGGGTTTCGGCGGCGCCGCCGCGAAGCTAATGAGAAGCAGCAGGGCCCCCGTAACGTTTCCGGAGGGTGGGGGGGCGTCGCATTCCACCTTCGGCCGCAGCTCGCGCGCGCGAAGGATTTCCCTTTGTTTCCCGCTCTCTCCGGTCCGCAGCGCTGCAGCTTGCGGAGGCGGGGCGGACCCGGGCCGGGGGTGTCGAGAAGGCGGGGAACTCCCCGCGTAAAACGCCGCATAGCAATTTTCCCCGAGCATCCCGTGCCGGCGGCGTGGCCGTCCGAGTTCGCGGCCTCCCGAGACGAGGGGTCGGCGACGTAAAGGCTTTGCTTTAAGAAGAGGGAAAATATGCACCGGTTACATTAAAGAAAAACGTAAAACGCTCGCAGGCAGACGTATCGAGATCGTTTCTGTGCAGCATCCTGCAAGTATCTGGACACGTATCGGCAGCTGCCGGCGCAACATTTATCGAGCGGACGCTAAAGAGTTTTGCATGCTTGTGCGTGTCATTTTACAGCGCGTTGCATGGTTCTGTGTGCATTTTATATGCATGCGTTTCTTATCACGTATAGAGCTGGGATTTCTTATTTTTCATTTAAAAAGGTGATTTTGCTTACGGCGTTACTTCAGCTGGTCCCCGCTGATAGCGCAGGCGTGCAGAATGATGTACGTCCGTGTGCAGTCAGCTGTGTGCCGCGTTTTTCTCTTTTTTTTAACGCTCCTTTTGGGTCCGCAAAGGAAGCGTCTCCGTCTGGTGCCAGGACACGGGCTGAACGCCGTGGCCAATTAAACACGCGAAACGTGGAGCGGAGGAGCCCCGTTTCGTCCCCGAAGCGAGGCTGAAGTCCTGCCGCACGTTCCTCAAGCGCTTCCCCTGCCCGGTCTGAAGGATCTCGAGGCGGGAGGATAATAAGCGGTTTATCCGGATTCTTCGCCCGAGAAGGAGGCCATTAAACGAGAGGCCTTCTCCGTGCGCGATGACTTTGCGTGCTTTGTGTGCAGAGTGGCGTTGCAGGGGAGCGTGCGCACGTGGACGGTGCTTCCACCCCGCTCGTGATGCTTTGCTGTACTGAGATGCTGCCGGAGGAGCCGGACTAACCCCCGCCCCCCTTTTCTCTCTCGTACCTGCAGGGTAATCAGGACGCCACAGCCGCCCCTGAACCGATGGCTCAGCCCTACGCCTCCGCCCAGTTTGCGCCCCCTCAGAACGGCATTCCTGCCGAGTACAGCGCGCCGCACCCCCACCCAGCCCCCGAGTACACAGGCCAGACCACAGTCCCCGAACACACGCTAAACATGTACCCCCCAGCACAGACGCACAGCGAACAGAGCGGCCCCGACACAAACGTACAGACGGTCTCCGGCACAGCCACAGTAAGTACGCGCGCGGTCCGACCGCGCGGCTCCGTCTGATTCTCGCAGGACAGCGGTGCCACGAGGCCCGGAAAGGATATCGCGGTATCGTCTGTGCATCACGCGCAGCAAATACCGCCGCTCCAAGTCAAGATTTTTGGGCTTCCTTATTTGTAAATGAAACCGTCTTTGGGTTTTTTTAAAACATTTTTTAAGTCGCATATAATTCTCCTCCGGTGAGCGCACGGTTTCCAGAGAGTGGCATAATGTGAGAAGAAAGGGAAACGGCAGAGAAAGTTGTTGAGACGTGAAACGTAAGATGCGGTGTTATTTTATGCGCTATGTCAGATGCCGACTTTCACGCGGGTTTCGCAGGGTTGCCTTGGAATTCCGGTTGGACTCGAGCTTTTTAAAAGCGATGGGGGGAAGGGAGGCGAACCCTCACATCTGGAACGGCCATTTCGTCGTCAGAGCGGAACGCAAGGATCTATAGGCCGGCGGAGGAATTGCACGGACGTCCAAAGTACTGACCTCATCGGCTGGCAGTTGTTATTGCAACTGTGTCGTTCTTGAGCGCTTCGACCCAGATGCCGCCCACCCCCCAAAAAAAAAGGCTTTACCGTTAATTCCCTCCGCCTGGCCTCTTTTTTTCAAAGTTCATTCATATGAGGTTTTCCACTCCTCGCTATGTTTAAATTCTCACAGGCGTGTAAACGGGGAGAGACGTGGCATTGTTTTTGGCTGAGCAGCGTTGTCCAAACATAATCTCGGTATTTACTCAGTTTTGAAGGCTTCCCAGAAAATGGAAGGGGGATACTTAGCAATTCAACTATAGGAGCTGTTTTCTTTCCCAAACCAGGCTTATGGTCATTTGTGGAAAAGAAAAACTACCCCGGTCTTTATGTGTGGGGGTGCGGGGGGTCGGGTAGTTCAACAAATAGACGGAAACAGAAGACAGACTTGGAGGTGGGAGGACAGGACACCTTCCTGGGGGTCAGCATGCTGTCCACAGAACCTTTACATCCTTATTCAGTAAGGGCTGTTAAAGGGGTTTTGATGTTGCTTTTGTTGCTAAGCGAGACTTTGTGGGGCTGTTGGTTCAAACAGCAGGAGTTTCTTCCTTTATTCCGAGCCAAATACGTAAATTAACCGATAAACCGAGAGCAAGTTGTCACAGGCAGCGCACGTTCCCCGACGCCCGCGTTTGTCCGGCGTACGACAGCAGGTTGTGATTTTTCGGGCGAGGCCAAAAACGGCATCAAGCGATAGCGTCGACCGTAAGCGGTCCTGGGGGGGGGGGGGTTTGCCGTTTGTGGCCCTTTTCTGTAAAGTCGGTTTATTTTCTCAAAGATGCGTCTGTTCAAGGACTCTGCGGTCACACTTCTGACAGTTGTCCTCTGCATTGTATTGTTACCGCTTCTTTTACATGCCTGGACTTTTTTTTTTTTTTTAACGCCACAGTGGAAGCGCTTCGCTCGGATGGAAAACCACCTTGGCGACATCTCGTCCCGCGGTGTCCAGGTGGGACCCGGCATCGCTAGGAGCTCACGGCACCCTAGAGCCCTAGGAAGTCCTAGAGCGGTCGCGTATTTGTGCGGAGATTCCCGATAAACGCGTGCCTTCTTCTCGGGAGCCGCCCGCTTGCGCAGCCATAGCGTCTGACCTGCCCGGGGGTGTAGAAGAGCCCCGAGGGACTTGTCTGCGGCTGTCGACAGTGTGGGCACTTCTTCGGCGGCTCGGTCACCTGGCGCACATTTTAGAGCGGCAAGGTGGCCGGTCACGGTCCCCCTTTCCGAGCTGCCAATTTGCGCATCCGAGAGACGGCACACGGGAGTCAGAGGTCCCGGAGGGAATTTCGGGGGTTCCGTAAGCGGCCCTGATCGCGCGCGTCGCGTACGAGATGCGGGCGTCCCCGGTGGCCGTTTGTTTCCCGTGCGGACGCTCTCTGATCCGAGAATTCCCAGGGGTGCCGAGCGCTCTTCCCGAGGGGCTTCCGCGAGGCGGATTCGGGACCGCAAACGCGTCGCCGCAGCGGGCCCTCCCGGGTCTGAAGGCCAGCGCCGCAATGTGAAATATTGAAATGCAACACCTCGGAAACCCGAAGGCACAAAAAAATAATTACGTGCGACTCCTTCCGCCTCTCATCTGGAGATGGTTCCTCTGTTCTCCCGGGATTCAAAGGAAATGCACGAAGCTCCCGTTGTTCTTTTTCGGGCTTTTGCTCGCGCAGCAATACGTGTGTATTTTGGAGCTTTGTCGCGCCGTTCGCATTCTCCTTCTCCGGAGTGGGGCTGGCAGCTTCCAGGAATGGAAGAAAGGCAAAATGAGCAAAAGAGCTTTTATTTCATTTTATTTGCGGAAGCCATCATCAGCAGTCATTTCCACGTTGCACGTTTACATTGTTGCGTGTTAAAACAGCTGGATACTTGTTGAATTCGGCACCCCGCTCACGGCGCTTTGTGTCCTGGGATTTAAGAGCGCAACCCACCAGTCACTGGGTTAATGCCTCGTCCAGCTGCTGCCCGTAATGCATAAACAAACGCGCGCGCTCTTATTTGGTGCCCGACCACGAGTGTGTTTATTGCCAGCTCGGGCTGAGCAGGTGCACGGCGAGCCCGTGCCAATATTTAATAGCGTGTTAAAATGAACCAAATCAGTCATTTCTGCTGGCAGCGATGCCAGCCTCCTAGCCGGCTCTTCCGTGCAAAGTGCCTTTGGTTTTCGGCCGTTTATGAGGCGAGATGTTTTGCCGCGGTAGCCGTAGCGACGTTCTGTTGTGCCGCCGGGCCCCTTCGGGTCGCCGGTCCGACGGTTTCGTCGCGGTGCCGCCGGCCGATCGGGAGCGGCATTTCGACCTGCGTCGGCCGATCGTTCGGGCCTTTACCTGTTTGAGGAGAATTTGTACCGGGATGATCGTATCGAACTGCGTGCGTGTGAAATGGCAGTAATCTGGATATCGTGTCAGTTGCTCTAATGGAAAACCTCACCCATGCATGTTTTTGCTGTTTGTGGAGGCAGACACGTGTTTATACCATATTTATTCGTAGCAGCAGGAGCGTCTTGTTTGTCGTGCTCTGTAGCCGCGCGCGGCGCTGCCGCCGTATTCGGCGTAAATGGCTCGTACTTAGGGAAATTTACTCGTGCTTGGCACTCGGCGGTACTTAAGAGTCCGGGCCAGGGCAACCCCGATGTATGCGGGTGCATCTTGCGAAACTCCAGGTAGAGCCGCTGTTGCCTCCGTGTCCTGAGGACCAGGGACGGCTGCCAGGGGAGTCCCGTAACTACATTACTGGCCGTGTTTGAGAAGGCAGAGTGCGAGTTGAGTTGGGAGAACGTAGAGGTCGCGGCGCACGGTCAGAGTCTCTCCCAAAACATCTTCGACCGCATCCCGACAGCCAGCCAACCCTGTTAGCGCTGTATTTGGTCTTGCCCCGTAGACAACCGAGGAAAAGGCTGACTGTGCGCCCCCGGTGCATTTAAGTGCTCCTGCGACCCTTGACCTGCCCGTGTGGGCGTGGCCAAGCGCCCAAAGCCGATTGGTTTCGTCAGCCAGTCAGCCGATCGTTTCAGAATGACAACAGACCCGGTCCCATTAAGAGGTTTGTTGCCATGCAACCGCCGATGCTAAAAGGGACGCTGCGGTTTTACACGATGACAAAAGGTCGATGGAGGGCACAAATTCACTATTTTCGGGCCAACATTTTGCCAGATTTAAGGTTCGGGTTTGTTTCAAAATCGAACGCAAACATATCCTTAACCGGCAACCAGTGAACTGAGCCAGATGTGTCCATTTATAGAGAAGAGCAAGACCTTCGCTCTCGCGGTTCTAATAAACAAACTAAGCGACCGCTTTTTTCCTTACCGCAGCCGAGCCAGAACACTCGGCAAAATCCTCACGTTGTAACGGATGGGTACTTTATGCTGGGGCATGTTTAAACAATTAACATTTTCTGCTCGCGTCTCTGTTTGTTTGGAGGGAAAATGTAAGATTTTTTTCGGAGGCCTCTCGACTCAAGACAAGAGGCCCTTCTCGTGCCGCGGAGATTCGTGCGCCGAGGCGTTTGACGTGCGGTAATTAACGGCAAAGTGTGAGCGCAGCCGCGAGGACGGGACCGCGGGAAGCGCAGGTGTCGCGCGGAGCGCGACGCTTCCGCACCCGGGGGTCGCTCGCCCCCTCGCCACGTCGCACATGGCGATCCGCGGAAAGCAGGCGCTCCGAAACGCAATACTGCACTTGGCAGGCCGCGCATCCCCGCAACACCCACGCGACGCAGCAGCGCAGCCGCCGGCTTAATTGGTTCGCTTCCATATGTGTGCGGCTCGAGAGATCGCAGACCGCTGCGCCTGTCGGTTCGTGTCGGATGGAAACCCGGCGATCGTGAGTCGGTCAACTTTTGTCAAGCGGTTATATAATACCCGTTATATTATATTTTATACAGTATACACACACACACGCACACAGTATGCCAAGTGCCCACAAATTGGGTGGAAAAGATAAATCCGCATCTGACCGGTTTGATCAGGTTCCGTCTGCCGGCCGTGCGTCTTGTCACCGCGAAAGGCCGCCGCGAGCACCCGCGTTTTCCCCGACTTTTCTTTCCTCTGTCTGAGGCCACAATTCGGTGTAGCAGAACTCTTTTCGAAGTCTGGCTTTTTTTTTTTTTTTTTTTTTGACAAGCCTCGCATAAAACCGCACGTGTTGCAGGAGGAGCACAGCGTGACGGATGCCCTCTTTTGGAATATTCCAGAAAACGCGTGTTATTTAAAGGGTGGTCCTGCTTGCCGTAGCTGCGTGTGGGCGCTTTGAATGCTACACGTGTGTAGCAGAATAAAAGGGAGGCCATTTCTGGCAGCCAGGTGGCACGCTTGTAGCCAGAAGGTTTCCGGCTCCAGCCCCGGCAAAGAGGCTTAAAGCGGGACCCCTGGGCCGCATCGCAGTTTTTCCCCAGAAGAGGCGTGACTCGGCTCCTCGGGTGTCTCCGTAGTCATTTTCATTACAGGAAGTAAGTACTGCTGTCTTTTGGGAAGCCTCCCTTTTATTTCCCCAGCCTCGTGCACTTACTGTGAGCTGCATTTCCCAGAATGCCCGAGGCGCCGCCGCTGTTTGCCAGCTTCCCCGGGCCGAGCAAACGCTGGGTCGGCCTTTTCTCTCGCGGCCTCCCGTCGCGATAAATGCCATCCCGAGCCGCTTGGGGAAAGCATCTCTCAGTGTGCAACAGTGACAGACTTAACACCTCTTCTGCGGGGAAAAAAATGCCTCCTCGTTCGAGGGAAGAGCCGGAAAGAGATGTAACGTCGCCGCGAAATAAAGCCGAATGTTTCCGGAAAAGAGGCGGCTCCCGCCTACTCTCCCCCGGTGATTGGCGTTGTTTTGCCGCGGTCGAGGAACCGTCGCGACGTGTTAAACGTTCAATATCGATGTCTCGCGAAGGCGTCGAGCGAGCTGCCCAAAAGGCAAATCCCCGTCATTTAAATGCGACGCTCCTTTTTGCCGCCGAAACGGTGGGCCCTTTCGGAAATAAACGGTGCCAGAGCCGTTTTTGGTTTTCTTTTTTCTTTCTTCTTTTTTTTGTGGCATCGAGGTTACGCTGTGAAGATGATGTAACGAGACGTTTCGCGGCACCTCGGTTATTGGACCGTGAAAGATGAGCCTTTCGGAGGGAAGACCTGGCAAAATAAAGCTTTAGCGAAGCAAATGTTTGCGGGCCTTGCGTTACGCCACGCCGAGGCGAATTCCTCGCTTCCTTCTCACGTTCGGTTTCGCTGCCGAGGAACGAAGTGTCTGCGCGTCTGGATTTTGCCGGGCCTTAATTCTTTGAAATAGAAAATAAAGAGTTTTGAATTTTATCGCTGGCAAAACAAAACAAAGGGGTCTTGTGGATTTTTAATGTCTGTGAGGAGCGGCCACTCTGCCGGGGGTGGAGCGAGCAGGACAGAACGCGAGGACCAACATCGCTTCCTTTCACCGCAGTTCCCGTAGGTGCTGCAGTACAATAAGACGCCCATCTTTGTTTAATTCGCGTTGTCCTTTTTCTCAATTAATCCCATTTTAAAAGGTCTGGAAGTCTGAACTGGCCCGGCCCGCGGGAGGAAGTGGCAGCATCGGGCTCCTTCGGGCGCTCCCCGGCCCTGCGGAAAAAGATCGCTTCTATCGACTCGTCTTAATTGGTGGTGCCGGTGCCAGCAAACAATAAAAAAGCAGTGAAACCGCAAGGCGGACGGCAGGAACTGTAAATGGTCGCCTACCTCGGTTCGGTACGGAGCAGCTCGGGGCCGCGCTTGGCCCGCGGCCCGGAATTGTTTCAGGGAGGAGCGGAGACCGTTCTCTTTCTCGGCCGCCTGGCTTCGGGTCCAAATGAAGTTTCGCTGTCGGCGCCGCGGCCGCTTTCTGCGCTGTTTGGCAGATGCGCGTTATTCCTATTTATTTTTCCCTTTTAAGACATGAGCCACGTAGATCTCGGGTTATATTTGTCGAGATGTCTGTCCCTCTCGGCTGCGTCTAGCTAGTAATTATGAGACCGACTAGCTGTTTAAAATTCCAAGCGGAATAAAACGGAAAGAACTGCAACCCGACAAAAGGGTAGCGCTGTTGTAATCTGTAATGAAGCGGCGGTGAGTCAAGTGTTTCTCGGTCACCTTTGTGCGCGGCAGGTGGCGCAGCGGTGGAGCTGTCACCTGGCGGCGGAAATGCCGTCGAGTCGCGCCCGATTCATAAGAGCCGCCGGCGTGGTGTCCGCGGCGGGGAGCCGGGTTCAAGTCCCACCTCCTGCTGTAGCAGCTTAGTAGTTTTGAAGCAGAAGCCCGCCACGGGGTGACGGCGACGCGGTTGTGAGGGACGCGATCCGGCGCCAGACGTCGCCCTTGTCTTTTGCGGGCTTTTCGCAGCGTTTCCGCCGGGGTTTCTCATCTCGCTTTATAGGTTGTCCCCGCACGCGTTTAAGCGAAGCGCGGCACGGAGGCCCTTTTCCGGCGCTTTCTGAAGTTTTGATGGGATGCCATGGATGTTTTTCCGCCTTCCTGCGTGCAGCCTCAACAGAGAAGTCGTGACGCCGTGGAGTCACGCTTACGAAACGTGGCTCAAAGCCAAGTAATGGCCTCGTGAGCTTCAGCTGGAGTTCGAGCTCCTCCGGGGCTCCTCAGATCGCACCGCGTTGCTCTTCTCGTGGCCCTCGGGTGGAGAATCGGGTTTTGAAGCGTCACTCTTGACTCTCTGTGCAGAGATTGCAAAAGAATCTTGAAAGACCTCTAAACGCCCGAACCGTCGGCTTATGTCCCCGCTCTCGTTCCCTGCGGGCCGTGCGCCACCGAAGCCTCTTCTGTGTTCGTAGCGCGCGTTTCGAATGCCACTGCCTTGGCTTTGCGCTCCGGAGGGATGTTTGCCTGTCATAATGGCAAAAATGTGGCTTGTGGGCTTTTCGATAGCAGGAATTAACAGCGAGCAAAGCAGAGCTGTGACTTGCACGTTTGACGGTACAAGGTGATTCGTGTCGTGACGCCTGCACCCCTCGTACGTTCCTTATTTCGTTCCAGGCCGACGTTGCCTCATTCAATGCGTTTCTGTGTACGGGACTGCGGCTGTTGAGCGCAAATGTAGTCGATATCCGATAATAAAGCGAGGTTATTATTTCAAATGATTTTTTTTTCCTCCCGATTTCATTATTTGTCCAATAATTGCTTTCAGCCGCCGTACCCCAGCGGCGTCGCTCGGTGTTACGGCAGAAGATCGCTTTGAGCCGCTTTGCGGAGACCTGTCTGATGCGATCGCGCGCTTCGCTGCGGCGTTGACCGACTCGGCTGTTCTCCCCTCCCCAGCAGACAGACGACGCGGCACAGACGGACGGCCAGCAGCAGACGCCGTCGTCCGACAGCACGGACAACAAGACGCAGCCCAAGCGGCTCCACGTCTCCAACATCCCCTTCAGGTTCCGCGACCCCGACCTCAGGCAAATGTTTGGCGTAAGCATTCAGTCGCCGTGGCAAGCGATGCCATAGACCGACACCGTCGTACGGTTCTGCAGTCAGTTTGGAAGGCCCTGCTCGACCAGTAACTGCAGAGCAGCATTATGGGCTCGAGAGCACTGCATGCACAATGTTGTTCCCCAGTTGCTGCTGCGGGATTGGATTGTTTAACACTGTCACCTACGCTGTAAACTCGCCCGAGCTCCGTAGCACAACTGTGGCAAGAGTGTCCGATCATTTGTCGGCAGCGCCGCGTGACAGCAGATGGGTGCCGACGGCAGTCGGCCCGCTGTGGGAACGATGATATGTGACGGGCGTGGCGCAGGCGCGCGTCCGTCCCGGACGGTCGGCGCGGCCGAGTGGGCCGTTTACATTTCGGACGCATCTTGCGTTTTTGTTCCGTAAATCGTTTCGGCTGCCGAGCCGTCCCTCTGCGCCACGCCCGCTCCACATAGGCCCCGCCCACACCCGGGTCGCACTCTGCGCTCGGCGCTCACCTGGACGCCGGTGAAACACTAACGGGATTTATTTCTCCTCTTTGTTTCCAGCAATTTGGCAAAATCTTAGACGTTGAAATAATTTTTAATGAGCGAGGATCGAAGGTATGTGTTCCAGCTCATTTCTTCTGCATGCCTTATTAAATCACGTATCGATGAGGTATTGATAGTGCCGAGGGAGGAGAGGAGAATGTCGATCATCTGCGCGCCCTTTGTACGCTACGGGACGTCTGCTTTGTTTGACGTTACGTAACTGTGTCGATGGCAATTTTGCTCATGAAGGAAACGGGTGAACGAATGAGTCAGTTAAACAGTTGAATTTAATTGAAGGTTCTCAAATTGTTCCTCCATGTTTCTTTAAGCAGAAAAGGGCCGACCAGAACTTAAACGTGTTTTGTGTGAATAATATGTGACGGCGCTTCGGTCGACTGCGATCGCGCCGCGTAGCAGAAGCGAAATTAACAAAACAAAAGAAACTGTTAGTTTATCCCCGGCGCTGCATGCAGAACACGTGGCTACGTACTGTATGGTTGTAAAACTGTGCACTGTTATTTGACGTCGAGCAGTTTACCAGTTGTGTGTTCTCCTTATTTTTGGTGAAAATATCCTTCTCTCGTGTTTCTGTTGTCGGGAAATGTTTCTGCATGCAGAATGACGAGTTCACTTTTCTGTTGGTTTTTCATAACCGTAATCTTACGATTTGTATTATGTGTGCAAACGGTGTTTTATTTTGAACCCATTCTCCAGCAGATGTTTTTAT
>JADBHE010002146.1:0-2500 GCA_018136845.1 Heterotis niloticus
AATAATAATAACAATAATAATAATAATAATAATGTAGGGACAGCAGCTGGTAGAATGACAGGCCAGATTTGTACCCATCCATCCTGCTGTTGTACAATTGAGTGAGGAACTTACTTTGCTTCAGTAAAAATTACCCAGGTGTGAAAATGGTTAAATGACTGTAAGTAGCTTAGCGATTGAAGTTACTTTGGATAAAAGCATTCACTACATAAACACGCGTAAATGGAATATTGCGTATTATTGCAAAAGGTACTTTTTCTCCCTCAGCGATCTAAGGATATATCAAGAGACCTATGTGTACGTTCCATATTTTTCAAATGTGTTCTTTCAAGTCCTTCGTTTGAAATGAAACCATGAAGTTGTTAACCGCTGGAGGAGGGGAGGGAATAGTCAGACGGCCTCGTAAAAGCCGGAGAGAAAGGGAATTGAGGCAGATTAACATGCGTCATCAAAAACCAACTGAGACAAATGAGTTTGTGCCTGTGTGAACACCTATTAGCGTGGATTCTGACATTTCATTTCGAGTGGTGGGCCTGACCGGGCCGGCTTTCAAAACTACTGCACTTAGATTAAATACAGGGGAGATAAGCTGGTGTGGAGAACAAAGACGGCAAGGCGCCAGGGTGGGGTTTCTTCATCTTCAAAATATCTGGAACAATTTGAGTCATCCATAGCCCTGGCAGTGCCAAATAGATTTTGACAGTGGTGCCTTTACATGTGGAAACACCATTCGACTCATCCCATCTCAGGACATTTTCACACTTCACGATTCATTAACCTGAGGGGCTCAAACTGCTCGGAAAGTGGAGGGCAGGAAAAAGCCTGTTTACACACTATTTTCTAAATCATTATCAAGTGGTTAGGAGGCACTACGGCAAATAAGCACGACTGATATACGTGCTGGGTTACGTGCCAAGGAGGGAATTCGACGACGCTTTTGTCTTCGCGGAAAAGTGAAGATGTTATTTTTTTTCTTGATAACTCACCCTTTTCTCTACCAAGGAAGCAATTCAAGATAAGTGGTACCTTGCATACCAGTTTGCTTGATGTTTAATGTGTCTCATCATTTATAGAACTGACGTGTGTGTGTGTGTGTGTGTGTGTGTCCAACTTGCAGTGCTGGTTGCTACATGTGTAATACCTTTGTTCTTCTAAAATGTTTAGTTGTATTGTACTGATTTGTTATACGATATAATAATATAGTTAGAATATAGCTGTGATGGAAAAAAAACAGAATTTTTTTGTTTGTTACTTTTCATAATGTTTAAAATTACTCGCAGTTCCCTCCACAGGACAAGTGGTCAACAAAAACAGGTGGATGGACCGATGGATTGCTCAGCTGATGTGGAAATGATGGCAAAGGAATGTTAGTGCGGTTGCTGGTGGAGGTGATGGTGGTGCTGGTTTTATTATTCATGTTTACTGCGCATTTCAAAGTTCTCTGATGAATTGTGAGCGGTGACTGCGAGCTAATAGGGATTCATACCCTTTTCCCTGTGGCCGGTGTTGCTTAGATTGTTGACAAAAGAAAAGGTAATGAAACACTTTTCATGAGGTGGTAATGAGGGAGGCCTGGCACACCCTGACTGTGAGATATTTAATAAAGAACAAGGCCCCACGTAAGGAGGGGCAGCACCAGAGCTGTTCTCATGCAGACAAAAATGTGGAAGCCAGCGGTTTTCCTCTTTCGCTCGTCGCTTTTAATCCAATGTACCTTTATATCTTGTTAGTACCATGTCAGCTAAAGCGCTTAATACATAAACTGGTGCCACATCATCCCCAAATGTACACTTGGATCTCCGCAATGGATTCTACATTTTTAAAAAAAAGGCTAAAAACTGATTATTCTCTCCTTCCATGACGTGCGCCACCATTGTTATGTCGATAGTTTTGCTTATGATGGATTTGTTGCAGCAAGTAACACCACAAAGTGTAATATAATATATAATGTATTCTGTAATGTAATATATTCATGTAATACAACATATTTTGCAATTATTTTCTCAAGGTTGCAACCAGAATGCTGTTTATGGCAAAATAACTACCGATTTAACCGTACCAGCAATGCCTACATCTACTGAGTCACTCATACCTGACATCTCCAGCAGACATTTATTCAGATCTTATTTTATTTAAAATCTATTCATAAATGCATTTTAATGTGTGTTTAACTATGGATCCATCCATGTGAACTTTTGAGCTGTTACATAGCAACATAAAAAATGACTGCTGACACCTCATGAAGGTCCTGGTCCCAACTTTAATACTTCCCCCCCATGGAAGTATTAAAATTAGCCAGAAAGCTGTTTGTTTTGCGTGAAAGTGTGTGTCTGCTTGTTTGCATTTGTTTGTTTGTTTGTTTAACATAATGCGCAGTTTAACTTTAAGCCCACATATGCGCTGCTTCTCAGATGAGTCAAACACCAGCCATCGCTTCCCGCCGTGATGCTTTGTAAATTTGGCCTTCCTGCACAAATCCTGGATATAACAATCAGATGTA
>JADBHE010002146.1:7500-10438 GCA_018136845.1 Heterotis niloticus
GCAATCGCACGTCACTCCCCCCATGCTTGCAAAACGAAATGCTTTTAATAACCGAGAAAGCATGACTTTTAACATCAGGGTGCAAAGCAATTTTGAAATCATTAACGATACAGTGAAACAGAATATTTTAAACAAACACGTCCACGCAAGATGTCCTGGTCAAAGGCAATTTCATTATAAAAATTGACATGAAAATATGAAAAACTATAAAATAACTGGTTTCCTTAAGACACAAGCAGAAAATGTAATTTAAATTACCCCTTTATTATTATTATTATTATTATTATTATTATTATTACATACAGAAAAAGGAAAAACTCGAGATCATTTTTTAGCTTATAGATAAAAAGGCCCTGGTCGAATCCTGAAAATGCTGTGCTGCTAGAATGTAAAGTCTTGCGTGCTGTAATAAACTTTAAGACAAAGTTATGGTGTAGAGCATCTAAAGCTGTAGTTTACTGTACATATTATTTGAAACTGTCACATTTCTAAAACGACATGAATGTAAAGTTTCTTCGCGTTAAAGGGTGGGGGGGGGGCTTATTGATTTTACAGTTTAAGTAAACAAAGACCCAGAGTGATTATTGTTGCAAAGCAAATTTATTGTCTTTGCTGTTCGTCCAAATATTTTGGCTAAGGATAAAACGTGAAAGCCAGGCTGTTTGCAGTCCCTCTGTGACACCATCATAACGGTGTGCCTTTATAGTATTAAAGGGTGAATTTGGAACTTCACTTGAAGACCTCATAACACAGTGCCTGGAAAAGAGAGGTTAATAATAAACTGGGCTTTCATGTTAGAAAAATGTGATTTAATGTTGAAAATTGTACAGCCCGTCGCTGGTCAACTGGTAATGACATATTATTGTCAAGCTCTGTATTTTGGACATCTTTTATTATTACACCATTTCTATTCTACTTTATTTCACCATTAACATTGCTTTGTCGTACTGCAATTGACCCAGCTTTTTAGTCTTTTAAACATTTCTGCATTTATTTTAGTCTATTTTTGTTCCAATTATATTATTCACACCGGATTTTCACGACATCAGTGTAAAATAATTAATCTAAAGCATGAATTCGCACAGATTTTTAAAGACCAAGTCAAATAAAAAAAACCAGTTCGTTCCATAAATTTATTTAAACGCCGTTACTATAATATAACCATGCACGTCTTAAAAAAAACACGTAACACTACTTTAAATATGTTAACATGCATTATTCCCAAGCATGCTAAAAATATATCATTTTCAAACGATTATATAACGCCACAATTCTGTATAGAGTAGCTATTACATTTATTTACGTGTTTCGTTAAAGAAATAGAGTACTACTATATAGGCCTACCTGTCAGAATATCACTATTTACATTTCTTTATAACACAACGTTTGTAGGGCTTACAACATAAATGTAGATTACAGTATTACTATCACCGTATTACCGTTTTTCAACCTCTCCAGTTCAAATATGTTTAATTTAAGAAGATTATTTTTATTGCATTTCTCCTAGACTTTATTTGTGCCCTTTTGGCATTTATTATTCGGTGTAAACGGACCGCTCAGCTAAAAGCAGAAAAGGCGTGGAGTTATGATGGGCGGTCGACTGAAACACAACACAGTAAAATGTGGTTATTAACATGGTAAGCGGTGCATTTACCTGGACCCTTGACTCGATCAAGTCGAGCCTGAGTGCGAGTGCCTCCCTCATGAAAACGTCCGGGTAGTGACTCTCATTGAAGGCTTTTTCTAATTCTTCCAGTTGCCATCCAGTGAAATTTGTACGAGTTCTTCTCCTCTTACATCCAGGACTGTCTTTGTCTGGATCTCCCGAGTCTGAAGCAGATGGGGAAACATCATGAGCACTAAAATAAAGATTACAGCGCCTGCAAGGCGGTGTTAAGCCATTCTAAGCCGCGACACTCGTATCCGAATAACAACTTGCACCGATTTGTTTTCCTTGTTAAGCCATCCCGGTGACATGAAAGAGCAGAGTAGCCCAAATCCCCATTTCTCTCCCAAACACCGCACCAGTTTCCCCCCGCTTCTTCGCTCAGACAAACCCTGCAATGTAAAAACGTGTTAGAAAAATCGCAAAGCTCATCTGCGAACGCATCCGTGAACTCAACCCAGCATCACGAAACAATCGGCTATGCTTTCGTGCAACAACAAAGCGCTCCGTCTCCATGACACCCTTCTCCTCCATCCTTGCCCGCTGCGTGCTCCCGTACTGCTCCAAACGCGCTCGTTGCTCGGGTTTGATCCTCTACACCGCGACCGCAAAACGAACCGCCGGCGCCGAACGGAACCCGGGTTTACTTCAGTGTTCTGCAAGGTCCTCCTCCCGATTCCAACGGCAACTCCAACCGTAGTTGGCCGTGCGATCGCAGCCGACCTCCTCCTCGTTTGCCTACCTGACAGTTTGTACTGCTGGTTGTCACCATTCATGCCGCAGCCAGGGCTCGAGTTGACCACGGAGGCTGCGCAGGACCCGTTCAGTAATCCGTCTATGGAGAAGGGGACGGCGGCCGCGGACTGGAGCTGGTGTCCCGCTAATTCGTACACGGGATGGTGGCCCAGGTGGTACGGAAAGCTCACCATGCCACCGAGAGAGCCGCCGAACTGGGCGTGAGGGTGATCCAGCATCCTGCTGTCCATCATCTCCCGGGCGCACGGAGCCAACGTCGTGGGGATTTAGAAAGCATGTAGTAAGAGCGGCCAGCGAGGAGGAGACATGACACGGAGAGGAGGATGGGCTTTACTTTATCAACATCAACCTTCCAATAATTAGCCGCGGCTTTGGGAATTTGGGACCAATAAGAAGCGTTAATCGCGTGTGACGTCAGAGACGCGCTCCGAAAACGTTTTCCATATCGATTGCTAATTAAACCTGACATCTACCTCAATAAACAATATCAGAGCTGTCACAACAGGACCTGGGGGG
>JADBHE010000214.1:0-32066 GCA_018136845.1 Heterotis niloticus
CTTCTTCTTCTTCTTCTTCTTCTTCTTCTTCTTCTTCTTCTTCTTCTGTTATTGTTTGTTTGTTTGTTTTAAAATGGCCATAGTTGGGCCTTGTTCAAATTTGTTTCCTCTTCCCAAAGGTAGCAGCTCCACAGCAGAAACCTCAGCTCAAGTAAGTTTTTTAGTATTTGGCTTGGGTGCAATTGTTTTCTTTAACACTTAATTTGCAGTGATTTACATATATTCTTACCCATGACCAATTCGCTAACTTTCCTCAGTTTTCAAATGCTATATTGAAATGTAGTGATGTCTCATTTCCAGACACTGAAATTATTGTATGATTTTCATTATATGAGAAAATATTTTAAGGGAAACAAAAAAACTGAAATATGTTGTTTGCATAATGATTAAAACTCTAAACATTTTTGATCGTGATAGAAATTACATCCATACTGAATTTAATCTGCTTGTTATCTTTGCTCTGATTAAATTTAAAAAATACCTGAAGGCAAATTATATAAGAAAACTGAATACGTACAAAAAGAGTGTTCCAAATGGAAGAAATGTATTACAGCTAAAACTTACATAGGAGAAGTCATTTAAACTGATTGTTTAAATTCAGATCTGAAAAATCATATTAATATTCATAATAATATTAGTAATAATTAATAATCATATTAATGGGGTTGATTTCTACTGTTTGTCCATTTATTTAAGATGGCCAACATTGTTGCAGTTCATAAGCGGAGAACATTTGCCTGTAAAATTATTGCATTTTTGTTTGTCATTTTATTGTTGAATTTCTGCTACTCATTACTTTTAAAGAAAATTAAAAAAAACTGAAAATCTCAGTTAACATAAACACCAGATTAAGTAACGTGCAATGAATGACTTCTATTTTTTCAGTTTTGCATTATATTGATGTAACCATTTCATGATCTCACATTCATCACAGATAGAAAGCTGGAATTCCAATCTCTATCCTTTTTAAGCAACTTTAAAGAAGTGTTCAACTGTTTATGTTTCGAGAATGATGTTTTTCAAAGTTTCAGTTGTATGGATGTGAGCCTCCTGCTGTAATTACACCTACAATAAAGCAAAAGAACGGATACACAATTTATAGGTAACTTATGCAAAAGTTTTTACAAAAAATTCTTTAATTGTTTATGTTTGGGCTCATAGTTTCATATTTTATGTAATATTATGACTAATATACTTATTATTTATTTTAATTTTATAACTTAATGTAGCAGCTATAACTTTTTTTTTTTTTTTTTTAAGTCTCCTGTGTAGTCATGCTGGTTGGTTTCAGTGCAGCGAAACCAACTTGATGTTCAACATGAATGAAATGGGAGAGGTGGTCTACAACACAACCAGATGGAACGGTGCCTTTCAAATTCCTAATGGATGGACACCTGCAGGACCCTTATTTGACATCAAATGTCCTCAAGGAGCTGTCTCTCAGATGAAATTCCCCCACTCTGAGCTTGGTGAGTTACACTGATCTATATTTACACATTAATAAAATGTACACTACAACTTCTCTGGACAGTAACACAGCACAGTGGCTCATAAGCAGTTTTCCTGCATGCAGCGTCATAGTTCTGCTCACACTGAAGTGGTATACAATACAGCCATTGACCTTACAGCTGATCCTTGGTTTCTTCACCAGGGCATGGGCACAACTTCCTGTCAGTAGCCCATGTCACAGGATATGGTGTGGAGGTGCTCAAACCTTTAGAAGTGACTGACACTCATGTGACAGTCAACATTGCTGACCTTTCCCTTTTTGGACTCATCAAGAACTGCTTCTCCACTATGATCTACAGCCAGGTGCAGTTGTTTCTCACTCCAGTATTTGAAGACCAGGAACGGATACTCAATGTTTTCCTGCTGCCTAGTAACATTCTTCTCAGTCAGGTAAACCATGTGTGTAACCAGAGTGGTTCCTCCAAGCTGAAAGGTGATGATACGCCCTCCTCCCCAGCATATGCTTCATGTTACCCACCTTCAGGTGCAGCAGTACCAGAGGAATAACATTCATATCCCAACAAGCTCCATCTGCACCCTCATTTATGAGCATGAATACAGTATCCGCTGTGATCTGGAAGATAAACATTTCATTCAGCCAAAAGTAAGTCACAAGGTCACGTGAAGTGCAACTGGCATCCTAAAGTTAAAATTCCGCTGAAGAAGAGGTGCCCAACTGTGTCACTTGAGCAGGTTTTATATTTATAATCCAGCGAAGACCGAACACATTTTTTGCCGTGGAAATTAGCTATTTACTTTTTTATTTATAATTTGAATGCAATAATACATTTGCAAGATTAGATTAAAATACATATGGTATGGTCCCATTGTCAGCTTTTTCTAAATGTTGCTGTGATTCATACGTCACCAGTAACATTTTATTTTTTAACTGTTTTCTTGACACAACAATATCATTTTTTTTAACACATTTTCTGTTTATTTTTTTTAAAGAAAGAAAAATTTTATGGCCATGTTGATGGAAACTTCTACCCAACATTTGAAGTGTTCTTGTGTGCAGAAGTGAATGGCTTGACTCTAACACTGGTGGACTACAGGAATGGCACGGAGGTGTGGGGACGCAAAGTGAAGCTGCCAGGTGACACCGTTGACTCCGTAGCCAAAAACAGGACGCATACTCAGTCCAAATGACCGGGTTAATGCACAAGCACTGATTTTTATTGCTTAAATCACTTCACACTTGTGTACCAGATCTGCTCCAGCTACTACGTCCTGTAGTCAAGGGCTTCAGTGACTCAAAAGGACAACACAGACAAGCAATTTAGATTTTACATTTCTTTACTATTCAAACTCTCTGCAAATTAAAAATAAAACATGGAAAAACTGGCCTCTGTTTTAATAGTGAAAAACACACTGTTTTACAATCCAAACCAGAATAATAAACTGGAGGCACAAATCTGCATGTTGGGTTATGTTCCAAAAATGAATATTATTCTATTATTAATGATATTAATAGAGGACACCCCACAGTGATGTATGTAACTCAGCTCAGAACAGCTCTGTAGAAACAGCACAAAGAAGTGGATTACAAGTAAAAAGCAACATTTTAGCCACCCACTCTGAAATAATCTGTCACATGTTTTGTTTTATACTGATCCATATTGTCAAATGTTTAGTTCAACACATTAATAGCTGAATGCTGTGGGTCAAAAGGCAGTTTTAGAAATAATCTCAGATCAGGGGTTTGCTTGCTGGAACTGGAGGCAGCTGAGAATTCCTCAGATTCTCCCTTATAATTGTAAGTGCATGGTCAGTTGCTATTTTTATTGCTAACATTTTGATACTTCAGTGTTTGAAATTGTATGTTATTGTAAAGTGGTGAACGCATGGCCATTTTAGAACATTAATTCTCAGTTAAAATGTTTTAATTTACAGGATTTAAAAGATCCTTAGACCACTGTCTGGAAAATGAGAGAAGTAAGCATAACGTTTTTCTTCACATTTGTATTCAGTTCCGTGTTATTACACTGAGATTTAAAAAATAAATACTATTACATTAGTTCACCACAGAATCATAAATGGCACGTGTTTCATTCATATTTATTATTTCTTCGCATCAGGTTGTTTACGTGCAAATAGCACTGTAACTATACTGTACTTTATTTTTTTAATCAAAAAAAGACTCTGAAATTTGTCCAAAAATTTTGTCACAAATTAGTCTTTTATTAACTTCTAAAAGCAAAACCAGAGAAGCCTAATTGTTTACCTACTGAACTTTTCTATAATGTCAGCTACATTTTCAATTCTTTGAATGTCATTCCTGTCTACTCCCCAGGGCTGTTATTGGCCCCCATTTTTTATGATCATACAACTAATTCTGTTAATTCTATTCTGACAATGCAGAATAAAAAATCAGCATTTTTTTAAGATGTCCTCATAGTCTTCTTAGGTTTTGAAAGTGAATATACAATTATTCTAGTTTTTGTGACATTTTTTCCTCTGAGCACATTAGCATGCCTATGATTTATGCTCTGCTTATTTTTTGCGCAAATTTTAAAACAAGTTGTGAATGACTTCGAGAAAGTATATTTTTACAAAATCTAGAAGATCGACAGAATTTTTTTTCTACCCAATTTAAAAGTTTAAACTTCTTGAGTTATGAAAACATTGTGTGTATATTTTGTCACCTTCCGAGGTCACGGAATCTTTTTTGGACTATGTTGCAAATTGTGTACTGAAGTGACATTGCAGTAAAGCAGGTCACTGTCAGGTGGGATGTGTAAAATGAACCTGTCAAATATCATGACTTTTGATCCCTCCTGCCAGATGCTGACTTTGTGGACCAGCACAGGGCTTCTCTCATTGAGAAGGTCACCCTGCTGGACCCCATTCTAGACCAACTGTCCCCACTGATCCACGCAGAGGCCTATGCCAGGGTGCAAGCTGCAACCACCAGCCAGGAGAAGATGAGGCTTCTGTATGACCTCACCTTCCGCAGCGGAGGAGTTCATTTGAAATCGAAGTTCTATGAGATCCTCAAAAATGTCCATCCTCATCTGGTGCAGGAGCTCAGTGGTATTTGTTAGGGTGCTGTTTTTTTCACTTTCCTGTCAGTGCTAGTGGGGCTAAATTTGGAAATACTGAAATACTGAAAACCTGAGTTTCTACTTTTGACATGGCAAAGTGCCGTGGATGTCATTCTGATGTAAAAGAACACCAGGACAATGTTGAACATCCTTTTCAGCAATAACCTCAGATTGGTCTCAGTGCCTAAAAACAATGTTCTCACTGTTCAGGATTAGTACAGTTTTTTCAGAAAACTAACCACCATCATATTCATATATACTATACATATCTAACTTAAAAAAAAAAAAAAAAAAAAAAAAAAAAAATTGAAACAAATGTATACAAGATGTTAAGCACTTTTCCTGCCACTGTATGTTCTTTGCCTTGTGCCATTCTATAACCCTTTTTGTATTGCTTGACTCTAAAGTGCTTCATAGCATTTTTATGTATTGATCTGAGTTACATTTATGTCAGTGGTTAAAAAAAACACAAGTTAATGTTGTATTACCTACAAACATAATATGACCCAAAGTACGTAAATGCCTGCTTCTAATGACTGAGCTGAGCTGTTTCAGCCGCACTCGGCATACAAACACATTCTAGACAATTATGTACTTCTAGCTTTGTGGCAGAAAAATGACTGTGCCCCACTGTGCACAAAGCAAGCTCCATAAGCACATAGTTTGCCCAAGTTTGTGTGGAGGAACTTGAGAGTGTTAAAGAATGTTAATGACCAGACTTTGTATCCCCTAGTTCCCCAGTCAGCTGAAACTGAATTTTCTCTCACGATGAGACCGCTATAAACTGGCACCGATGTCTTCCAGTCTGCACACCCTTTCAGATAACTAAAAGTGTCTTGGAATAATTTCAGAAATGTCACACACTGCTTATGTAAGCCATCATTTTAATATTACGGCAAGGTTTTTGAACATTTTGTTTGAGCTGTACTGTGTGGATTTTTTTTCTTTACAAATGTAAAAAGTAAATTCAGAATTTTCTTATTTAATTTGCACAATGCGTATGACTTAAATGAGAGCTTATGAGCATGTAAGAGATCCACTCCCAAGCTTACAGTGCATTAATAAGAAAAAGAGGCTTTTAACAAAAAGATCCATGCAGAATAAACATACTGAACACATTTGTCACCTAAAATGTCTACATTCGCTGTGATTTACTAAGGTGATAAAGCATCAACAGACGGATAAGCTTAGCAGTGGCGTTGCAAACACAATCTTGCTGATTCTTCTCCTGAAAAACCTAAAAGCAGTAATTTTCTAAATTTTGCATTCCAGAAATAAGCAATGATTTCCCACACTGTTTCTGAAGCACTCTGGTAAGGTGTCTTCACATTCACTGGATCAACTTTGCATTGTATTAATCCCAGAAAACTTAATTATATAAATGAAATTGAGAAAATGAATAACAAATGCTCACACTGCATGCAATGGAAGTAGCAGTAAATGCAAAATCTTATATAAAATGACACTAGAAATTGTTAGACAATAATAAATTGATCTTAAATGTTAAAAATATTCAATGTGACAATAGATTTATGAGTTTTTGAATCCTTTAAGCAGCTGCTATTTCAGCATAAAAGTGGTGACTTCTGAAGCACTCATTTTCATCCCCTGTGCTCTAGCAGCTATCAGCTTCAAAATTTTTCGCTGTTTACTAAACAGCTGTTTCTTGAATTTGGCGATTTCTGTATGCCTTCACCATGCGTTTCATGTCCGTGTTTGTCTTGAGATGTGATTTTTCCAGTGCTTCACCGTTTGCAGGATCAGTTTCAGAGCTGTGTGTGAAAGATGGATTCAACTGGTTTATCACTCGAGACTCAATATACAACTACAGCAAAATATGATTTGCAAGTTCATTTGCTTACACTTTCAAATGGTCTTCAATGGCTTTGCGCTCATAAATATTTCCATAGGGTGTTTGCACAGGATCAACAAACATCTTTTTACTGAGGGAGCAGATTAAGTGAGAGGGAATTTTTTCAGCAACTTCTGAGCCAATTAATTCCTGTAAAAGAAAGACATCATTTTAACAGTGGCCAAATAAGAGTTATCATTTGCTGTCCTATAAGGGAAATAGAAATGTACTCATAAGTATGAAAGGATTGATAATTGACTGTAGCAATATTTTCTGAAAGCAACAAATTCCCAAAATCTGGTTTATGTATAAACTAAAGGCAGTTTGGACACAATGGAGTTGCCAATGTGAATGCAGAACATGCATAAGAGTAAGACAAAATATGGCAGCAACAAAACTCAATGATGCAGTGGGTGTGCATTTGTTCATTTTTCTGACAACTTTTCCAAGGTCAACTTAGAATATTAGGTAGTCTGTTACACTGCTTAGCGATTTATCCATTTATATGGCTGGGTAATTTTTACTATGAAAATTAAAGGTGAATTTATCAATCAAAGGTACAACGACTGGAGCAGAATTCAAGTCCTGAATTGTCAGACTGCAAGATGAGGACTGTGACCATTATGCTTCCAGCAAACCCATAACCTGATTGATGCCTTACTTTGATCCAGAATTTATAATCATTAGCTTTATATAAACGTTTAAATAAACTGAAAATAAATTGATGTGAAATCTTGAAACACATAAGTTCTACTATAAACATGTATAACCATCACTGTACTATTCAGCTGCAAACCTGACTCAAGTGACCGTTTAAGACTGATGCACAAAAACTGAGGCAAGTTTTCATAACTCATTGAAAGATCTGTAGTGTCATAAAATATAAAAAAAAATAAATAACAAAAATCTTTTTTTTGCTTGCAAACTGTGCTTTGTTTTAAACTTATTTTGTTATAGCTACAGCAAAGTATATCATCCTGGACTGTTGTCCTCCATTTTGTATGTATTTATGCACCACACTATAGGAATAATTTTATGAAGACCTTTTTTAAATTTGTTTCAACTAAATGGCTTGTAACTCTGTTAGAAGGGGGTCATTTTCTTTCTGTTCTGGCCAAGAAATTCTTTCCCTTATGTATTGTATTGCAGTCTGCTCACACCTACCCCCACATATCATAAATAACATTACAGTTCTCAAGTTACTTCTTTTTCGAACTCTTCTGCCAGATTGTGGGTAGGACTTTGTTAAATTCCTGTTTGGTTGGTCTGTATAAAGGACACTTTTTTCTCACTGGGCTAGTCTGCTGCTGTACCTGTTAAACTCCTGGTTGTGCTGTATAATTTAAGTATAAATTACAATGGTTCAGCTGGTTATTTCTTGTACTATTGCAAAATTCGTCCACCCACGGAAACATTTAAGTCATCATGGACAAAAATTTTAATGAAATAATGTGTCATAAGATGCATAATAACTATAACCATTTAGAAACATTTACTAATGAATGACATTTACCTTCTCCTTGGCTTCAAGTGAAGTGCTAGCCAGCATCTCAGTTGTTTTTGTGGCCTCCAGCTGATACTTGTCCAGACTTACCCTGTATTCCTCTGCCAAAATACTTCAGAATTGATGTATTAAATGTTAACTAAAGGTTTTTCCTCACTCATTTATAGTAGCTACAGTAAACATAAAATTTATAGTGAATGTTTTAGTGATCAATCTAGTGATCTAATATCTATGAGTCAGCCTTTCCATGTACATTATTCAGATATTTTGTAAAATTTTCTTATGTAAGGTCTTCAACCTACAGTATACAGTAAGGTCATGCTGACTTCCTGTAAAGCAGCAGCCTTCATCCTAACATACACAGAAAAATCCAAATCATTATTTAAACTATTATTATCTACATCATTATTATTAGCACAAAGAGTGTTATTGCTTTGAAGCAAAACTAATACATTCATGAAATAAAACTAAGGAGGTAAAAAAAAAAAAAAAAAAAAAAAACCTGTCCAGAGGATCTTCTGGTTCAGGGGCAATCAGAAGTCCAAAGATGGCATCCAGGATTTCCTTCATGGTAATGTCTGCAGAGTAGTTCCGGTCAAATATATTATGACAGATGCGCCCCACGTTATTTATATTACAGTGATAAATCTATGTTTATGTTAAGGAGATTAATTTCATTCACCAGTCTGGTGATTTGTGAAAACAGAATTTATACTTTTATATTACTTTGCAATCAGTTAACTGAAAAAGGAAATAATTTTAACAACCACAAATATTACATAAAAAGGAAATTCCGCACAGAAGCAGTCCTGAACATAAACTATAAACTTTCAGTACACAAGATCCTGTGTAAAAATGCTGGCCAGATCCAGTTGCTCATGTTGACTTTCTCAGTGAGTATGAGGCAAGGAGTTCACTGCTATGTCGATTTTTCCTGCATTTCATTTCCCTAAAATTTGATAAGGAATGATAACTCATTTTCCAAGATAGACTCCTAACACTGAAGCAAGCCTAAGAACCCTTACTATATAAATATAATGTGAATAGTTTTACAACCCCAAAGCAGAAAAAGCTGGAAAATGCAAATTTAAAAAATGCAGTGATTCTTGAATTTACTTTGACTTTTACCTCATTGCAGACAGTATGAACCCAAGATACTATTTCATGTTTTGTCAGGTCAAATAACATTTGTTAATGTACATCCATTCCTGCATTTCAGGCCTGCAACACATTCCAAAAAAAGAGCTAGTAATGAGGTTAAAAATAAAAATAAAAAATAATAATAATGTGATATCAACAAATGACTAATCGTAATTTGGTGAAAAGCAGGACCCATGAAAGGCTGAGTCTTTGAGGTGTAAACATAAGCAGAAGATCTCCGGTTTGTCGACAAATGTGTGACAAAATTACTGAAATGTTTAAAAATATTGTTCCTCAAAGAAAGATTGGAAGGGATTTGCATATTTCTCCTTCTACAGTGCATAATATTATTAAACAAGTCAAGGAATCTGGAGGAATTTCAGTCTGTAAAGAGCAAGGGTGCAAGACTAAGCTGAACACCCGCGATCTCAAATCCCTCAGATGGCACTGTATCAAGAACCGTCATTCATCGATAGCTGATATAACCACATGGGCAAGGGATTACTTTGGCAAACCTTTGTCAAGCACTACAATACAGAGTTAGATTCACAAATGCCACATAAAACTTCACTGTGCAAAAAAGAAGCCTTATGTTAACCATGTCCAGAAGCGGCGTCAACTTCTCTGTGCTCAGAGGCATCTGGGATGGACCCTCACACAGTGGTCAGACGAATCAGTATTGCAGATCTTTTTTGGTAGAAATGGCCGCCATGTGCTCCAGACTAAAGATGAAAAGGACCATCCAGACTGTTATCAGCAACAAGTTCAAAAGCCAGGGTCTGTCATGGTATGGGGTTGTATCAGTGCCACATACTTTCCAGGGACGTCCATGCATTTTTCAGCATGACAATGCAAAAGCACATTCTGCACACATTACAAAGGTATGGCTGTGGAAGAAGAAGGTACAAGTACTGGACTGGCCTGCCTGCAGTCCTGAGCTGTCCCCAATAGA
Organism: Heterotis niloticus; assembly: GCA_018136845.1. Lineage (NCBI taxonomy): Eukaryota > Metazoa > Chordata > Actinopteri > Osteoglossiformes > Osteoglossidae > Heterotis > Heterotis niloticus. The sequence continues at coordinate 10,002 of JADBHE010000214.1, forward strand.
GAATGTGTGGAGAATTTTGAAACAAAAAATGCAACAACGACAACCCTGTACTGTTGCACACCTTAAGATGTGTTTGCAGCAAAAATGAGACAAAATAAGACCTGAAACGTTTCATTGCTTGGTATTCTTAGTGCCATACTGTCTTTTAAGTGTTATGAGGAATGGCAACATTACAATGTGGTAAATGATTTACTGTCCCAAGTTTTTTTGGAATGTGCTGCACACCTGAAATGTAGGAATGGATGTATATTAACAAATGAAATATTAGTTGACCAGATAAAACATGAAATATCTTGGGTTCATACTGTATGCAATGAAATAAAAGTAAATGTAAGAATCATTGTGCTTTTTTTTGCATTTTCCATACTGTCCCAACTTTTTCTGATTTGGGGTTGTACTTTAAGTAATTTGTTATTTGTATTTCAGGTGAGGTGACATTTGAACCTGGGTGCTTTGAATGGAAGGTAACAGCTGTTAATATAGTTTGTTTCTCTTTGAAAATATAGTTTTGTAATCTTCAATCTAGACATCCTTTTAACACAGAGTTTCCAAAATGTTCAGTTTTAGAACAACTCGAAGATACTGCTATTTAGAGTGTATTGTAACCACTCTATTAAGTCACTTACTTTTTGATACTAGATGTACTGAAATCAGATCATACAGTCGTCTGTGCTATGACTGAAGCAAATATATAATTTATTACCTAACATATATTCAATTTTCCAGTTTCTCCATTTACAGAGTAAACTGTGAGATGTAGAGAAGCAAAGAAATTCATAATTTTTACTCAATACTTGACAGTACATTAAAAAATAAAACATTCACGCTATCCATTATCCCTAACCACTTAATCCTGGTCAGGGTTGCAGAGATCCAGAGTTTATCCTGGAATCAATGGTCACCAGGCGCGAGACCATTGCAATCCACTGCAGGAAATAAAAGCAAACCAATGTATTTATATGCAAAATTAAATAAAATAAAATAAAATAAAAGAAGTATAGCTGAGCAGCACAGTGAAGGATACAGGGGTGAGGAAGCAAACCACCGGAGGTTTCACAGGGTACTGATCTCCAAACTCACAGTACAGCTCAAAGGTGCCTTTTTCATAAGGTGTATCTGGTGGGCCAGACATAAGAATCTTCCAGAAGCCTAGAAGGGGTGGAATGGATTATTGTCATTCTAAATTTTAAAAAAAAATTTTATTACAGAAAATATACAATGCAGCATATTAAAAATTTATGTATAATTTCTGTGTTTCTCACAGAGATTATTCTCCACTGGTAGGATTGTGAAGTACGGATGTGGATCACAATGCAAGCTCTTCAGCTCCTCTAGAACACGTCTGTCCTTTGCCATGAACCTCCCATCCTTTGATTCCTGGATTTTCTTTTTCAGAACACTATAATACAGAAAAACAACAGCAACAAAAATAATTTGCTATTGTACTAAAATGTAGAAATCATTCTTTGACCAGAATAAGGAAATAAATTGTGTTGCATTATGTATTTTAAAATGTACAAACTGTAAAATAAACTATTTATTTTCAGTCTTCATCAGTTAAGATGGCTGGGCCAAAACCAGGACAAAGAGCCTCTGAATACATTTCTGTAACTCGTTTTGTATTTTTGAGAGTGACTGTAAAAGCCCAAGTGCCCAGTGGTAGACAACTTTCCTGCCCCAGATATACATTCACTCATGGCATCTCCACTTGGTGGATGAACAGTCAGTTTATTGATGGATAGATGGATTGATTGAAAGATGACTGACAATACTATCACTAGACAAATCAGCATACAATACTTACTTTTTTGTTGAAGTGACTTTGTTCTTTAATTCACTGGGTAGAGTGACCACCGGCTTCTCATCATAGCCAACTGTCTTGAAAATCTCAGTCAGATCAGTCTGTGGGGAAAACAAACAGTTCAAAATAAAGGTTTAGAAACGTCTTCAGAAACACCAATGTCTGTCTCCATATTATTCATTATACTAAACAATCACAAATTACAAATTCTTACCAGTTTTTGAATGGCCACGGTACTGAAATTATTTTTAGGTGTTCTTTTTTCCAAAGACAAGACCGTTTCCATTTCAAAGAGTTTTACACCATCTTTCAAAGTTTCTGGTTTAAAGCAGCAGCCACCTGTCAGAAAAGTATTATTATTATTATTTTTTTTTTATTATTATTTATTTATTTTTTTATTAACTTGAGGCTCCATCATGAACTGGGGTACAGGTTCTCATCAAGAAATGGCAACATGAAAAATATGGCAAAATAAAAATTTATGAAGGCAATAATTATGAAGAGAGAGGAGATAAGACCAAAGGAGTGTAATAGCTTGACTTACTTAAAATATCAGTGTTTAATAGAAAAAGAGAAATTATGGGCAGTTATGTGCACTGTTGCAGGGAGCACTCCGCTCAGAAAAGTGTTTAACTTGGTTCACTCTGCTAGAATGGTTTTCAATTAAGCAAATGTCCTCTAAATTGATATTTAAATTAATAAATCTATAAACTAATATTTTTGATATTTCTTTGGCTTTTGGAATCACCTGAGGTGGACTGTGCTGTATGGTAGACCTGCCCTTTTATTTATAAGTCCTGTGCTGGTGGGCCGAAAAGTTAAAATAATGATCCATGCCTTTGCTATTTTGCCTACAGACCTGTCACGTTGCTGATGCCATGCAGCACGTTGTTTTCAGCTTTTCCCACAATAATGGCATCAACAATTATGCCCAAAGTCTTCAGACTAACTGCGATCTTCACTGGGTCACTTTTGGAGCTGTTTTCAAAACACAGAAAGGTTAAATTATTTCATATAATCGGATTAACAGCATGAAACTGCTAATGCTGCACAATTTGCAGTTCAAACTGAAACAACAGTTTAGTTTTAACAAATAGATTTAAATTAATTCATTTGGGAAAAAATGCTCCTTTTCACTTTGGTGTGCTGCCACACCACAAAAACAGATTTTTACATTTTATCAAAATACCACTAACAATTTACAGTTAAGCTTAGCATTTGACAAGACACTGAGAATAGTGAGCTCATGAATACCAAAACTGAAATCAAAGCTGTAAAACTTAAACACAAGATAAAATGAATATTTTTGTGACAGTTATAAGGATAGATGCAAGTTCAGACAAGCAAAAAGAGCTTGAATGTTCTCAGGTTGTTTATTAAAGCTGCATATTCCTCTACAGTCCTTGAGATCATTGACCCACAAATATAAGCATAATGTAACAGTGACACTGTGTACAGGAACATCAATAATATCTTATGTTTGAATGCATTCAATAAACTCAAGATGCTAACATCAGCAAATCAAACTGAACTGGGCTAAAAATATTTACTTACAAATCATGCATCAAATTGAATTACAACTTTTTTTTTTTTTTTTTAAATCTGGCTGAATTGTAAAATACTGGAAATTAACTGTTATCCTTTTAACAATGGCAACTGAAGCTAAGCTAGCTTTCCCATGCCTGTTCCAAAATGTGTTCAGGTGAGAACATTTATGACATAAAACAAAATACTTATTTTTTTCATTGATTCAGATAATTAATAAAAAAACTATTTAAGTAATTACATGAACTGCAAAAATGATATGGCTGTATTGTAGAAGAATAATGGAATTCTCATATTTACCCAAAATCACATCCATCTGTGAGGCATATCATGCGAAGTCTACACTTTGGAAATTTCTCACCAACACTGTGGAGCTCAGAAATTCCATGGTTCAAAGCATCATACAGTCTGGTTGCTCCACCAGTTTTAAGTGCATCAACATATTCCTAAGGTAATGGCAGAAAATATGAAAATTATAGTGACACAGGACTAATGAAGCAAACCTGTAAATTATACCTCAGTAGGTCTGATACCCTCTTAACCTGACCCCTCACATTACACTTGCTGTTGAATTACAGGAGAGAGAACATCAAATGGGCAATACTGACACAAGCAGTATCAGACAGACACACATTACCATTTGATATTCTATAATTTATAACTGGAATATTTAAGCAGTGCAAAATATTCATTTCAGAAAATGATGTAAGCAGCTAAAAACCACCTAGGCATTTTTATTTTTCTTTTATTTTCTTATCATTCTTTACTTCTTACAAAATCGGCATCTTAATGTTTCAACTGAACACAGAAATATAACATGTTATTATACTGCAAAATTAATAAATTACCTTGAATGTTTCCAGAGTCTCTGTGAATGTAATGCGAGTTTCCACAGTTGAATCAAACCTCACGAGACCCACTATGTGATGAAAATCATAGGCCATGGTTCTGTTTACAAATGCATGAAATATCTGTTTGACAGCATCAATCCTCTTCATTTTGCTTTCTGAGTCAAAGCATTCCTCACTCATGGATGAGCTTGTGTCCAGGAGTACCTGCAATGAGTTGGTGAGAATTTAGTGACTATGAAATTTGTCTGTATCATATCAGACTTTAGTGAAAATGTAGGGACATTTTGGAACTCAACACAAAATCTTTCATTTGTTTTGCCTCTGTAACGGCTCAGGTTGTGTATTTGTGTCTTTTTCTGTTTTCAAATGGGGCCTGTGGAGACTCCAAATTGACATCACCTGTGCCCGTTGACCTCAACTGGGTGGCCCAGACTCCTATGCTTCTAAAGAACCCCGCGAAAGAGGAAGAGGAGTTGGAAGAGTTTGATTTGTTACTGCTGTTGTGGTCTGGTACACTTTTATATAGAGTGATGTTCTATTCCTATTAATGTACTGTATTTTGTTAGGTAGTTTAGATCAGTATAGTCACACAGGCATGGAAGACTTATTTTTGGCTTTGCCACTTTTTTTTTCTGGTCTTGAAATAGGCAGTTGGTCAGAATAGGTAGTTTGTTTTCACTTTGACACCTTTGAGCACATCACTATTTTTTGCAAATATTCACTATAAATCACTAACCTTTTTCACAATAAAACCCTTACACAAATATCCCTTGGTTTGGTTTCTGGTGCAGTAAACCTTTTAAACTCCTTTTCTGATTTATGTGTGGCTCCTTTGACTCACCGCATTTTACTGAACCCACCTAATGGGACTGTAACACCTATATAAAATTAAAGCTATAGAAAACATAAGTAATGAAAACAATTTTGGATGGATATAACTCAAGTTTGGGAATAAAAAAAAAAAAAAAATCCTAATGTTACAAGGATGAAGATGGTGGTTCATGCTTTTCTAATAAAACCCAGTCGTTATGAGAATATTAGGTTTATTCCTGAAAATTATATTTAAGTAAATTTTTCTATTATTGCTAGGTGCACATGTCAGAAATTGAAAGCAGACTAGAAACTAAACTGAAAATAAATATAAACTTGTTATTGTGATTATATACAGAGACAACAGCATTTTATGCAGAGCACAACAATGCCACTATACAGTGAATTACTTCAGATTCTCAACCAAATTACCAGTATTGCCTCCTGTGGTATCCTGGTAGTTTTCAGATGTTGGTCGCTTCTGATGTCTCGAAGTCTGAAGATAAAAATATACAATAATTCATTTAACAGTGCATAAACAACATGTAGGGACCAAGAAGAATTTGAAATCTGTACTTACTTAGATGCCAGTTCATTAATGTTTACATTTAACTCTTTCCCAGTGAGACAGTTAAAAGCCTTCATGTCCAGAGGCATTGATTTGTCTTTTCCAAGATATACACCAAGGTTATCTGAATGGGAGAAAATAAATAAATACAAAAATGAATTGTTGTTATGACAATACATGATATGTATCACAATAATATTTAGCAATTTCAACTGCCCGAAAAAGTATAGGTTAAGTAAAAAATCTTAAACCATGAAAATATGTTTAAGATGTCTAATGTAGGACTGATCTAACGAATACCAGTTTGCATTAAACCAATAGGTAGTATCTTTGAAGATCCCTCTAAGGTCATCTTGAATTCAACTCTATAATTCCAAATGGAAGGGGGGGGGGGGGGGGTCATGTGATACAAGTTTAAAATTTTAAAAGGTATTCAGTTATGAAATCTATTTTTTTATATATCTTTATTGAGTATGAAATCTGATCTGTCACAGTGCAGACATTAAGCAAACAGAAAGAATACAGAAAGAAACTGCGACTATTTCACATGTTCAAAGTGCTATCCATTCTGAAAAAGGCGCAACTGTAGATGTTGTCCCCCCTCAATTTGAACACACTGAAGAACTTCTGGTTGCATGCTAGAAGAAGCCTTAATGATGTGCGCCTTCAGATGATCCAGGAAGATGATACAGGTCAACATTGGGATGAAAGCATTGCATGTTTTTTTGCTGTATGTGAGACTACACTTTTTTTTTTTTTTTTTTTATCTTTCAGCACTACTGAACTTGTGTTTGATTACACTGTGAGGGGGCCTCTGGTATATTAGGTACAATATCACTCGAAAAAGTGGGGACTGAAACTACTTTGGTCACTTGTTTGATACAAAACAGAGCAACTTCAACACAAATTTAAAAGAAAGATGCATCAAAATAGTATAAAAACTGAAGAGATGGTTTTGGTCTGTACCACGTCATGGTTGTAGGGGAGCTAAATGATGTTATGCACCATCAAAACAACCAGTAATATGTCCGAAATGCAAAGTGAGAGAATGGCGGTTTTTGCAGCAAAACCAGGACAAACTAACTAATGAATGTGCCAGGTTTAATGTCTTCCTAGAGCTTACCTTCACTCAGGTACACAAGAAGAGGTGGATCAATTCCAAGGTCCCTCAATTGTAATGGTGGAGTTACTTGCAGGTGAGGGTACTGTTCCTTCAGTTTCACCATATCGCTGAAGTTCTTTTCAGCATTGATCTGAAAGCTAACAATAAAATCCAAAATAAATTTGTTACATACTGCATAAGTTAAATTTCCATCACTTTAATAGCTTATTTCACTTAGTGAATATCCACTTTACTCATTATGGTGGTTTAGACAAATGTATAACCCTTCAGGAATTTAAAATGTATGATTTGTAAAATCCTGATCAGTGAAAAAACAGTATCAGCAGGGGTTAAAGTTGCGGTTGCTTATATGAGTATATGCATGATTAAAAACAGTGTGGCCATGAGTTTGATCTATTACTTCTTTAATGAAATCATGTTTTATACAGTTTACAGTTTAGGAGTCAGTAGTATTAGACTGGTCATGCTTTTGGATGGATGCATAGTATAATGTGTACTTGGGGTTAGAGTTTGATGGAGGGCTTACACCTGGTGTCAAGCGGGGTTGCTGAGCCCCTCAAAATGCTGCTGTTGAAGTCTTGTTCAGTAGTGCTGACTATCTGTTGCTTTAAGTGCGATGCTAAGCCTATAGTTTTTCATACCATTTTGCAGTAAAATGTCATGAAAATGAAAGCTGTTTTGTTTGAGCTCTGAAAAGGAAAGCACTAACCCTTCAAAAATACACCAAAAGATCTCACAGTTGGATATAAGTAAGCATATGAGTACACAAAGGGATTGGAAAGAGCATCTGAGGTTCAGACCATGTTACTCACAGCTGTTCACAATTCCAAGAGCAGGTAGACCAACTTAAATGTTGCCTGTCTTGATTACAGTTAAGCATATGACTCAATGCCACACAAATAGATAGAGGGATACCTAGTGCTATATGAGGTCAATAAGACAGTAAGAGCCTTCATGAAGAATTCAGTGGACCACTAGAGGACAACATTATAAACAGGGTGCCCATTCACAGCTGATTGTCATCACATTGAGAATCATGACATTGACTGACAACACCTGATGCGCTTGTTGCTGAATGGGCACAAATTCCCACAGCCATGCTCCAAAATCTGGTGGAAAGCCTTCCCAGAAGAGTGGGGGCAAAGGGGGGAGCAAAGAGGGAACAACTCCATATTAATGCCTCCGGCTTTGGAATGGGATGTTCAAGAAGCACATATGGGTGTGATGCTCACATGTCCACGTATGTTGGTCCATACAGTATAAAAGATGTGCAGTACAGCTGAATGTTCCTGAGGATCCTCCAATCAACTGAGAACCTCCAGACTGTACACCATTTTGAAAGAGAGGGAAGGGGCTTTGGAAACATTCTGTTTTGACAACAATCCCGAAGGAGATACAGAACTTCCATCACTATATCCAGACATTGTGACAATGACTGTAAAAAGAAGAACAGAGAAACACTACAGAGGAACTAATCACAGCATAAGAACAGCACCAGGCTAATAGAAATAGAAGTGGTCACATCAGACAAAACCCAAGATGCAGGCTGTGCAAAGACTCCCCTGAGACACTCCAGTACCTAGCAGCTGCTGCAAGATGCAGGCAAGGACAGCAGACACCAAGAGGCACAACCAAGTGGCAGAGATCACATAAAGGAAAATCTGCAAGGAATATGGCCTGGACAATCCCAAATCTCAATGGGAGGTACCAACAGGGTGGCGGAAAACAGCAGAGCCAACATCCTGTGGAACTTCCACAGACAGATGAATAGATAATGGATGACCAACCAGGTATACTAGCAATAAGCAGCGATTAGTTCCTGCGAACCACGGTGATGGGCCACAGTAGGAACAGAAGCACCAAATGACAAAGAGCAAAGAAATGAAGTTTTATACAAACTTTGTTTGATAAAAGCTGAATACATAATAACAATTAAATAAAGAAGAATCATTTAACAGCAGGCCAAGCTCATTTCCGACTAACTAATTTCGAGTTCAACATATAAAACATAGAGCAAAGAACCAGAAAGCCAGATGCTCTGTTGACAAATAGGCTACTATTATTACTGTATAATAATGCATGTAAATATTTAATTGTTATAGTACCATCTGTGTCTGAATGTGTTTGAACAACTGTTATATTTATTTAACATTTATTTTTAAATCTCAGTTTATTTGTCATTATAATGATGAGTGATGCATGTGATGAATCAGCACTTTTTAATCACTTATGTCAATCCATTTTGTGAAATCATTTAATGTGGTGAGAAGACATTTGGTAAAATGTTTTTTTTTGGGGGGGCACGGAATCAATTCCTGTAATAATAGAAATGGAATAAATTTGTCGGATAAATTTAAGTAAAAACTGTCATAAAGATGTAGATATGTGGAATTATTCACACAACTTACATCACATCTTGGATAATAACTGAACGATAGGAACTTACTTTTTACTGGAGGCGGTACTGTATGAAATCCAAAGGGAAAATGTGTTCATCCAGGGAGGCAGACTCAGCAAAATCCTCTCAACATCTTTAGCTTGCCTGATTGATGTTTCCTTCAGCTTCACTTCAGTACAGTTTGGAATTTTCTCATCATCTATGAAATGTAAGCAAACAAATAATACAGCTGTTTAAAAAGGGTTTTAAAGGTATAGATAGCATGTCTATAAAGTCAGTTAAAAGGAAAATTTAACACAAATGATTTATAATAAACAAGGTTTTTTTCAAAAAGTATTCGGGCTAATGATATTGTCATGAGATGGAGATGATGTTGCATTTTAAAACTGCGGTGGAGGTGGAAGGTCAATGAACCTTTGCCAACATAATGGTCATAAGTCTGTTATATTTCAGTCAAGACAGGTGATAGTTTGTAGCCATTTGTCATTGTGTGTCACATTTGTGACTGCAGCAAAGTGTGATGCATTTAATGACTCAATCTACAGTCTTACTGGCCCCATTATCTCACTCCCCTATAGCAGAATGGCTTTTTTGCCATGTTTTTTCCATCTCTAAAGTTGTCAGCCCTGCCTCTCACCATTACCATTCAGGGCTGCATCAACGCCTGTGCAATTTATCCTGTTATAGCGCCACTCACTGATCAAAAATTTATGGTGGATGAGAAAAAGACTGTACTCTAAAATGTCAAAGTAAGGAAAAAATCCACACATTTTTCTAAATTAATTTTGCTTTGCACTCTGACACACCTAAATTGTCTATGAAGTAAGCAATAAGAAGACACTTTACGGTTTTAAAATTAAGTCAGTAAAGGTTTTCCTCTTGATCTAACTAGCAGATTATTAGCGTGATCTCTTTTCTTGGTTAAGTAGCACATGGTGACAGAGGTGCAGACCTCCAATGTTACCGCTCTTAACCTGTAAATATTTCTATAACAGGTGTGCTGAAACTTCAACAGTGAACACTGCTACTGTGCATATTCATGTGCCTGTCAAAGTTATGGTCAGAGTCTTCTATCCCAGAACCACAGGGACACCAATTTTAGTAAAATTATTTGATAAATGGTTAGACATATACCATACAACACAAAATCTTACTCTTTATTTTTTCCAGCACATAGGCTCTGTCATAAACAGCTGGGATCCCTGGAATGCACACGGGTTCTGAAAGGCGATCACGTGATCCCTCACAATTCAGTGAAATTCGCGCATATGTCTCATTTTCTGAGCTGAAAGTCTGAAAAATAGTCATAAAATACACTTTTAATATGTCATTCTTAGCAAAAAACCAAAACACAATCTGTTAATCTGAGACTAATTTTAAATTTCTTACATTGAAAATATAGTAATCCCTTAGTATCTGAATCTCTTGTTTTAGACCAAAACCGAATGTCTAACTCCCATTATTTTAAATGCAGAAAATAAAAAATAAATGTGCTTTCAGCCCATCCGAAATTGCCTGCATAAGTGTCAACCCATGGCTTCATCACAATAAAACGTTGTAAATGCCAGTTAGTTCATTAGAAAACACTTAATGTTGTCATTCATTGACAAGTTTATATTGTATGGTACAATATGTAAAGCACAGTGAATTTTGCATGTTAGCACCACCACTGGTGTCAGCGCATTACACATGGGCAATAGTAGGTGCATGGGTGGGGGAGTTAGGGTGGGAGTTCAGTATTAGATATTGAATGAAGGGAAGATGTGTATCAAAGTAACCTGCCATGTCATGCCTTTGACTCAACTGGCATTTAAATGAATAGCTTGATTTAAATAAATGTTTAGTAACTGTAGTAAAAGTGCAAATGTTCAGACAAAGCAAAACTAGTGGATGCAGTTAATAAATCAGCAATCCAGGTGCAGGCACATCTTGAATAAATTTGTAAAAAATGATATAAAAAAATAGAATACATGCAGCATAGTTTATAATAACATTGTGTACAGTACTCTATGTAATTATTTGTTGATTTTTCTAATTTATTTAGATTTTTAATTCATGTTTCACTTAAACTAATCCTAACAGTAACCCTAACCAGTTTTTAAAGATTATGGAAAAGATGAAAGAAAAAAAAAAAAATTGTTGTAGCAAAATTTTCATTTGGATGCCAATATTTAGGTATTAAAGTTCAAGAACTGTTACAGCAAAAAAGGTTAATATTGAAAGTGCAAATACTGAGGGATTGCTGTAATTTATAATTGCATTGCTAGCTAATTTCAGTGCCAACATTTCTCTTAAAGGCCTTTTTTTTAATTTTTTTTTTAAAGAAAACAGATGCATTTTTGTACTTAATTTTTTGGCACTCTAGGCACACACTGAGAAAGAATATTTTTAATCTGTAATTAAAAATCCTGTAATCAAAAAGATGGTTTGAAACATCTGCTGTTGAGGCAAGGAAGATTTCTACAACCTTACTGAATTACTATAGCAATGAGTAGTATTGATTTCTTTGAAGTCTGCATGTAGTAGACGGAAGACAGCAAAACCCCAATATGTATAGTACATGAAAATTAAACATAGCAGCACCAGTCATCCTTCCAGTACCTCGGCTTGAGACATCAGGTATGCCCAGCAAACATCTGAATTTTCAAAAACCTCATTGTCTTCAATGATTTTTGGCCCTGTTCTCTTCCTGAGGCTGGGCAGCAGTTCTCGGAAAAGAGTGTACAATCCTTCCACAAGAACAATCTAAAATTTTTAAAAATATATATGCAAATGAGGAATGATATTGTAGTGCTACAATATAAACACAAAATGTAAATATAAACCAAATGTAAACTAGTACATAAAACACAGAAATGCCAGAAGTATATCCATCTATCATTTCAAATGTTTTGCTAAAGTTCTGCCCAGAATAAAGATATAAGTCACCTTTTGAGTCCTGGTTACAGCTACTTTCTTCACCATAAGTTGATACAAACTTTGAGCCAAAGCATTACAGCTGCTGAGATGTCGTATGTATGCCACCACTTTCTTAAACCCCTCTCCTGACTGCTTCATATTCTATAGAAAATATAAAAAGAGAAAAGGTCACACTTGTGCACTAAAACATAAGTATACACTATACAACAAAGATGTTATATATAGTTAGTATTCACAGCTTTCAAGGATCTAGCTGATGGTTTACACTCATAATGAAATGGCAATGCATCCCCTATCTGTTGAGACATTACTTGTTACTGATGACATCACATCAACAGTAATTTATTATATCTAGTGAAATTTCAGGAAAGAGACTGAAAACAAGTTAAAACCCATACAATGATGATGTTATTAATACTGATATTTGTTTCACACAAAAACACACAACTGTTGCTGGCGTTTAACATTATGGTTAAATAATGTAGAAGAGGCATAGTTGCTCACAATGGCAAGTAATGTTGCAAAGAAAACACTCATCCCCTTCTTTGTCTGCTGTACTGAAGGTTTGACATCATCTGTGAAGAACGTTTGGAAATCTGGTGACTCTGCGTCAAATGATGAGAGATAAAATTGTACAGCTGACTGGGAGCTGATATTAGCATCTTGCAGGACTTTCGTCAATCCCCCATTAACATTTCTGTGAACAGACAGTAGGCAAGTATTATTACTGCTGCTACTGTTACCATCATTATTCCCAATATTACCCTACCTAAGCAGTAAATGTTTGTAATAGCATTATTGTAATCATTTATTGCAACACTAATCCTGCTCTGTTAAACTATTCTTAACAGATTATTTGTGATAGAAGCGTAAATCACACTATACCTCACATAAGTCATAATACATCATATACCATAGTTCATTAGAAAGTCTTTCAAGAGAACTATTTCTTTGATTAATTTAAGACTCCTTTCCTTATTCAGTCCATTTCCTTGCATTGCTGACTTTATTGGGAGGAAGTGTGTTTGTGCTACATTGAACTGCTGCATAAATGTATAAATAATTGTGAAGAATTTACTGTGCTGCAGGTAGCCTCACAAAGTGCCTTAGTTCAAACAGCCAGAACAACCGTAGGAAACCCATGCAAACATGAGAATATGCAAACTTCTCTGAGTGGAGCTCAAACTGGCATCCGATTGCAGAACCCAGGGTCTGCTGCTGCATTACTCAGTGACCCAGAAAATTTAAAATAAATGAATAGATAAACAGATAGATAGCAAAATAGATATAGACAGTTATCTTACTTATAATGCAGGACCCGTGCTGGTATTCCACTTTCCTGTGAAAGCTTGTTCCTCAGTTCTAGCAGTGTGTTTGTGGTCAAGTCAACTTTGATTTCATAGTCCCCCTGGTAGATTAAAAATGCAACATATAAAACCATTATGCTCTGAATGCAAATAATGTCTTATTTATACAGGCTTTTATTGACTTGTTTACTTATTTTTCAAGTCATAATTTACTTTATACTATTATACCTTCTTCTATACTATAGCATCACTTATTTCTCCTCAGTGACAGTGAGGAGATGAGGAGCCTCCTGGCAAAACTTACTGATAATTTCCTTAAGATTAAACATTTGGACCCCATTTTACTAACAATTTATAAAAATTGTAACTTGTGTTTTCTTTTGGTCTTTCATTGTGTTACAGCTTAGTCAGACTTCTTTCTCATTTACAAAACCTACTTTCCTGGTTATGTTCAGATGTGTAAGTGAGTGACAATGACCCCTGACCTATTTGTAGAGGGTTTTGAACAAGTACCTTCAACATGATGTGGCATCGAACATTTTCATCTCCATCATCAAGATCGCAGCCTGGGACTGTGCAAACTGGGTCCTTTATGTTTTCCTTAGGCGTGAACACAGCATAAATTTCCGCTCCATTTTCAATGTGTCTGTCATTCAAGCACCCTATCAGTGGAGAAAATTACAGAAAAAGAAATTGTAAGTTAATAGCTTCTAAAGGCAACAGAATGCCCACATATTTAACTATAGAACAATATAAGATATTTAAGATATTTAGCAATCATCTCTGACACTTCACCATTTGGATTAAGACAATTTTATGAGAAGTGTAATGGAGAAATTGCACATAAATAAAATAGCACAATTTTAATACTTAAAGCTTGTAAATGTAAAACATGAGTGGATTTGTATATTATGTAGATGTGCTACTGTTATTTGACCAATTTTTATATTTTACAGAAAACTATCAGGATTATGGGTAAAGTGTCACCATTACTATATAGACTGTATTGTGGAACTCACATGTATTGAAGAAAGGGTCATCTGTTAAGGGCAAACCCTCAGCTGAAAACAGACACACAGCCTGGTCCTTGCTAATGTTCTCTTGGTATCGAATTCGCAGCATCAGATCGTCAAGTGTATTCTGGGATGGATCCATATCTGTGCACCAAATATACAAAAAAAGCTGAGTTGAATCTTACAAGAACCTTGGAAAAGATTATCATAATTTATTAATTTAAGCATTTTAATTACTGTGATATAAAAATACATAGAATAAATGATAAATTCGATAATTTCATATATACAAATTTACTTTGGATTTATGAATTTGCAAGAATTAAACGTGGTTTGGTTTGTTTTCTAGAACTAGTAATCCTGCAGATATGTTACAGTTAAGAATGGAAGAAAAAGTGTCTTCAGACATTATCTTGGACACAAGACAAAAAAGCTGAGTGCAGATGAATGTTTATTGTTCATACATGAACATAAGACATAGGATGAGATGGCTTGGGATAGGATAAGATCAGATGGGACAGGATAGGTGTCTACCTTAATACTGCAAGATGGCAGCAATACTTTACTTGTATGTGTAATTTAACCAGAAGGAAGTGTTGGAATTTTACAGTTTCTGATCTTTTACTTAGACTGTTTATGAGCGATATAATTTATAGTGCATTAATGCCCTTTAAAAAGCGGTTGATTGATTCCAACTGTAATTTTTCTGTTAAAAATTGGGACAATTTCTTGGATAAGCCAGAATTTTTCAGGCATTATGGTGTTTGTCTTAACTGGAGAAGTTCTTTTGTCTCAGGACTCTAAATTGCAGGATCGACTCAACTTTCAGTCATCTTTTATGCTTTTATGCCCATTTCTCTTTCTGGTACTAGCAATCAGTTCCAGTGTGATGGGGTTTTCTTTGCTTTGTCTACTGTGAATCTTCATACAAATGATACAGGTGCAAATAGTACACATAGGCAATAAATACATTGCTACAAGATGTTTAGCAATAGACATGCTGGTGCCAGGAATATGATAAATCTATTGTCTAAAAAAAGTTTTATACAGCAGTATAGTGGTTCCTGGCTGTAAGTATGGGCACTATTTTTATATGTAGAATGACCAGTGTGAGGGCAGCTACTGTCACTTCAGAGATTTAATCAGAGGTATCAGTGGATCAGTTATATTTGTAAATTTTTATAATCTATTGTTCAGCACTCTTGATCACTGTGTGACAAGGACCACTCCACGAAAATAATTTGAATGGAATTGACAGGATAAGATAAAATAGGCTAGAATTTAACCCCTGCAAGGTAATTCTTCTGTAGAGGTATACAACACATCAAATAACAAAAGTTTAAAAAAAAAAGTGGGAGGAAAAAATCTAACAAAAGGTTAAGACAATTTCTCTAAGTTCCCAAGTCTAGCACCCAGTCATTCTTGGATAGGCTTTGGTTGGTTGAGGCTCTTACCAGGTTAGAGCGATTAATGATGATGGATGGATGGATGGCAGAACTATGAATCTTTGCATAGTGGAAGTGAGCAATATAAAGGGAAAGACACAGAAGAATGGGCAGCAGATACATGTCAACTTACCACTGATTGTTCTAGCTTCTGGACATTGTGGAAATCCGTACATCAGATGGTAAGCTTCACCTGGTTTTTTTAAGATCTTTGCAGATGCTGGAAGCGACCGTGAACTGCCCAACTTTCGAATTTTTTCCTGCATGTTTGAAAATCGCCGCTTTTCCACATTACTTAAACCTTGGAGAGAGCAAGAAGAGCTCTTTAAATACATTTAATTGACTCTAACCGTAATAAACATGGGGTGCAAAGATTATACACAGAACCTGACTGAAAACAAGATTTATCTCTTATTTTAATAGGTGCAGTGGATGGCACTGTTGTTAAAGCCACAGTTTCTTAACCTGATGGCTGTTGTTTCAAACCTTCTTTCATCTGCTGCTTTACAACTCTTAAGAAAGGTACCAACTATAAAATTGCTTCAGTAAACATAGTCTGCATACAGATTGTCCTCTACTTACCACTGGTTTAGGGACTGACGGTTCTCTCATAAAACGAATTGGGGACAAGTTGGATTGTAATCGTGACAGAATAGTTAAGTGTTTAGTCCATCATAAGGTAAACTGTTTTTAACCATTTGTCAGTGTTTTTGACTTATTTTGTTTTATTTCTGGTCACAGTGTAGTATATTATTCATACCATTACTAAACATTTCAGTACTGTGTACTTTGGCAAAGTGATGTTTTTGTTTTCCCCCCCGAGTACAGTATCTTGACAGTGCTTTTAAATATTTCTGTGCCATACGACAAAGAATAAGGGTGGAGGTGGTGCTATGGGGGATATGGCAGCGGTTATGGGAACATGTTTATTGCTTATTATATTGCATCCCAGGTGCTGTTGTTTCTTTTGTTGTGTTGTCCTGCTGATTTAAGATTTACTGTGTTATGGCACAGAACACAAGATAGGTGTTTCAGCGCGAGTTCACTTGAGTGAAATGCCCAACAAAGGGATAATGTGTGCTGAATGAACCTGTCATGTCCATGTCTGTTTCATCTAACAATGCGAGCAATACATACTGAGCTTTTAGACTAACTGAAAGGAAGAATGAAGAGGGGAGTGAGAAGATGGTTGCTGGCTGTATGTAGGTGGAGTGCTGCTTTTTACAAACATTTAACATTACACTGTGCACAGCATTGTATATGCTTTTGCACAACTGTTGGCAGATGATATCCTTATGCTAATATGTTACACAGGTACTGTATATTGTGTATTGCAAGATGTTCAAGTAAAGATCATTTAATTAGTTACAAGAATGTTCATTCATGTTCCAGAATTTGGAAAATCCTTTTTTTTTTTTTTTTACATTTTCACCTATTTCGATTAAAAAATATATCGTATACTAGCATTAACTTTATTAGTGTCTGCTCTAATTGCTAGTCAGTCGTATGTTGGGCATGTTGCGGGTTGACATCATGTAAACGGGTCCACTGTAAGTAAAGGCATCATCTAAGCAGCAAATTAATAATGATAATAGCTTTTCTTTTGCTAATGTGAGTCTATTGTACATGTATATATACATTTTGCAAGACACTGCATATCATACAAATTACGTTAAAAAAAGATTTTTGAACTCACCAATGTTGTTTAAGAGGTCACCATCAATGCTGTCTAAAAAGTCTTGCGGGTCTTTCACTCCTTCTTCAAGAAATTTGTTATAGAATTGCTGCAGTCGAAATTCTTCAAGCAGATTGTATATCTTGTTCTCCATCTGTACAGAAATAATGCAAAGGATTCTTTTTCTTTATCTTTTGGCTGCTCCCGTTAGGGGTCGCCACAGTAGATCAAACATTTCCATATCATCCTGTCCTCTGCATCTTTCTCTGTCACACCAACCACCTGCATGTCCTCTTTCACCACATCCATAAATCTCCTCTTGGGCCTTCCTCTTTTCCTCTTGCCTGGCAGCTCCATCCCTAGCATCCGTCTCCCGATATATCCAGCATCTCTCCTCTGCACATGTCCAAACCAACGCAATCTCACCTTTCTGACTTTGTCTCCAAACCGTCCAACCTGTGCTGACCCTCTAATATACTCATTCCTAATCCTGCCCATCCTTGTCACACCCAACGCAAATCTTAACACCTTTAACTCTGCCACCTCCAGCTCTGCCTCCTGTCTTTTGCTCTGTCCCACCATCTTCAACCCATAAAGCATAGCTGATCTCACTACTATCTTGTAGACCTTCCCTTTCACTCTTGCTGGTACCCTTCTATCACAAATCACTCCTGACACTATTCTCCACCCACTCCACCCTGACTGCACTCTCTTCTTCATCTCTCTTCCACACTTATTCTGTCCTCTCTCTCATTTATGCACATATATTCTGTCTTAGTCCTACTGACCTTCATTCCTCTCCTCTCTAGAGCATATCTCCACCTCTCCAGGGTCTCCTCAACCTGCTCCCTACTCTCACTACAGATCACAATGTCATCCGCAAACATCATAGTCCACAGTGACTCCTGTTTGATCTCGTCTGTCAACCTGTCCATTACCATTGCAAATAAGAAAGGTCTCAAAGCTGATCCTTAATGTAATCCTACCCCCACCTTGGAAGCATCCGTCACTCCTACCGCAGACCTCACCACTGTCACACTGTCTTTGTACATATCCTGTACCACCCTTACATACTTCTCTGGCACAGCCGACTTCCTCGTACAATTGCCACAGCTCCTCTCTAGGTACCCTGTCATATGCTTTCTCTAAGTCCACGAAGACACAATGCAACTCCTTCTTACCTTCTCGGTACTTCTCCATCAACACCCTCAGAGCAAACAACGCATCTGTAGTACTCCTTCTCGGCATGAAGCCATACTGCTGCTCACTAATGGTCACCTCCCTTCTTAACCTGGCTTCCACTACTCTTTCCCATAACTTCATGCTGTGGCTGATCAGTTTTATCCCTCTGTAGTTACTACAGCTCTGCACATCACCCTTATTCTTAAAAATTGGTACCAGAGAAATAATGCAAAGGATAAGAATGATAAAAAGACTTAATGAATAATAATTTCTTCATATCTGCTTATTTTTGCACAGCCATTGTCCTAACAGCAGAGTTTACAAAGAAAGTCACAGAAAATTGTAGTTAACACAATGCTTGAAAGATCACATTTTCAAGAGTATTTTTAATATATATTAGGGAAAATAAGGATAAATAGGGATTTGCAGCTACCTGTGTGATGTGCATCTGTGAAAAAGTATTTATACTTGTAGTACAGTATGTTAGCTCCTAAGTTTGTAAGTTACTGATACAATGAGCAATATATAGTTTTACCTGTGTTGGTACCTGAGTCCAAAAGTGCCAGCACAATGAGTGACATCTTGGAGCAACAGAACCAAAAGGGAGAAGCATTGTGCCCAGCCTCTCAGTCTTTCTGTATATTGTTTATTCTTCAAAAGATATCATATTTTCATGGTCTGTAAATTTTTCGAATTTCTTATAAAAACCATCAGCAACCAAATAACTGACACAAACGCTCAAAATAAAATTAGGAATTAGGTAATTGATTTTTAAAGTTATTTATAATGATAAAAAATATTTTAAAGTGTTAGGGATATTTTGGGGAATTAATCTGACTTCCTCAGAACACTGAACAAATTGTCCTCAAGAAAGTGGACAAAAAAAAGCAGAAATAACTTCCTGTTTTTCCGAGCTGGCGCGCTATTGCAGGGCGCCTCCAGCGACAGGAGTGAGTATTACATGCACAAGTTAAAGTGTGCAGTGGTGAAATGGACCGGGTTTGGTCAATGGAGTTTGAACCGTCTTTAAACCAGGTTCCCCTCGCGGTTGTAACCACACCTATGCTCACTTTCGCACATTTCGTTCAACTTTTGTGTCGTTTCATAACAGTTTGCTTACAATTTGTATTGATGGGAAGGGAGGGCGTTTATCCGTTTTATCCGTTTCCCTTACCAATGCGGTCGTCAATTTCATTTGAAAAGTACGTGCTAGCAGCTACTGTTAACTCGTATCTAACATTTTTATTACCATAAAAACAAAGCCATATAAAAATGAATGGAAAAATAAAAATGCTTCTTTTTTTTTATCGTCTCCAAAACAAATCAGACAATCGTAAAACAGTTTTAACCCTTTGGAATGTAGAAGAATGAAAAAAGTTACCTTGTCGGAATATTCTGCCTCTCCTGAATCCACTTTGCTGCACTGAAGATCAGTTTCGGTTTTTATTGCCCTATTTCCTAGAAAAGGAGGAGCTAAATGGTTATCTTAAAAAAAGTAATTCAACTCTCCCTGTCCTTTTTAAACTTTTACTCAATATGATTCTCAAACTGCAATTCCATTAATTATAATGGAATAAGGTTGATACAAAAATCCAGGCATTTTTTAATAATTATTTCCTATAATAATTATACCAATTGTCTAATTTATTTGAGTGGGAAGTGTTGTGAAAAAGTATTTTCCCCCTTTCCACCTTCCCTTATTACTTCAGCATTAGTAAACTGAATAATTTTAGACCTTTAAACAAATTGTAATATTAAAGAAAGAGAACCCGAGCAAAAAACACAGGTTTTTAAATTATTACTTAATTAATTTAATAAGCACAGCTATGCAATACCTATATCAACCATGTGAACGAGAAATTGCCCACTTAAACTTAATGCACCACCTCAGAAGCATTATGGCCAGAACGGAAAGGCTCAGGAAGAGCTTCTATCCACAGGCCATAAGGCTTTTGAACCCATCACAATCCTCACAAAAAAGGGTCTACAATATCCTCTGACCGCTCCCCCTCACTGTCACTGTTACTGTCCCCACAGTGCACCTTAAGGTTTTATTTTATTTACAGTTTTATTTATTTACTTACTTACGTGGGATCAGCGTTGCACTGGAAACTGATGCTTAGAAAGGAAGGTGACTCAGGGAGCCACGTACAGTAAGAGTGACTGTGAGTCAAAGTCCACTCTCTGCTTCTCCTCTCCTTCTCAGTTTGGCCTCAGTCCAGCACCACGCCTGTAGCAGAACCAGGAACTTCCTCCCACTTTGATCCACATGACCAATTTCACATAAATGAAACTGAACTCAGCTCTCTGTGGCTGCAGTAAAATGGGAGAAGCTGGTGATGTCCTGGACCAGATACACCTCAGCTGTTCAGTCTGTCTGGATCTCCTGAAGCATCCAGTGACAATAAACTGTGGACACAGTTACTGTATGGAGTGTATTGAGGGCTGCTGGGATCAGGAGGACCATGGTGGTGTCTACAGTTGTCCTCAGTGCAGACAGACCTTCACTCCAAGACCTGTTCTGGGCAGAAACACCATATTGGTGGAAGTGGTGGAGAAACTGAAGAAGGCAGAACTCCAAGCTACTCCTCCTGAGCACTGCTATGCTGGACCTGGAGATGTGGTGTGTGATGTCTGTACTGGGAAGAAGAAGAAAGCTGTCAAGTCCTGCCTGGTGTGTCTGGCTTCTTACTGTGAAACTCACCTCCAGCCTCATTTTGAATCTCAAACTTTCAAGAAGCACAAATTGACTGAGGCCACAGGAGAACTTCAGGAGAAGATCTGCTCCCATCATGACAAACTGCTGGAGATCTACTGCTGTACTGATCAGCAGTGCATTTGCTATCTTTGCATGATGGATGAACACAGAGGCCATGACACAGTGTCAGCTGCTGCAGGAAGGGCTGAGAAGCAGGTAAGAACCCCAAAAACAGAACCCTACAGCTTATCAGTCCTAGCAATAATGAAAAATATCTGCAGGGAATCAGTGTTATTATTTCTGCTTTAGTAAACGGTGTTGTAGAGAATAAGGAGGTAAACACCTCCAGGTGACATCACTTTTCATACCTGTTTGCAGAAATGTTCACTCCATTTCAGTGGCCAAAACCATCATTGTAGTACAGTACTGTCATTCCTTTGTTTGATTTACTGCGGTAAAAAAATCATAAAATATTACTGATGTGAAGAAACAAAAAAAGGTCATTCTTTTCTGCCATGTATATATACAAAAAAGAAAAACTAAAGAAAATGTAGTAATTTTGATAAATTTTATTGTTTACACAGACACAGCTGAGGGCAACACAGAGTGAATTCCAGCAGATGATCCAGCAGAGAGAGAAGGAGATGCAGGAGCTGAGAGAAGCTGTGGACTCTCTCACAGTGAGTATGGAGCAGAGGAGAAGACAACAGCTGGCTGCTGGAAGAGCCAT